>VXCM01003825.1:0-24267 GCA_014773175.1 Lucifuga dentata | reverse complement strand
TATGCTTTCTCTAGATCTACAAAGGCACAATGCAGCTCCCTCTGACCTTCTCTGTACTTCTCTGTAGTATTGATATCAAATGTCGTGTCTTTATATCCATAAATCTTTTGTGTTTTGGGGATCCATGGCTGTGAGCTGAAGACTTGAACAGCAGACACACACACACACACACACACACACATCAAAGGATCATGTCATTAATATTGAAGACCTCTCTGCTGACCTTGAATCATAATCAGATCTCACACAAGATGGGAAATCTCATCGCAACAGCAGCTCATAATCATAAGGCCAAATGCAGCATTAGCTGATTCATAATTTAGGCTGTGCGATGAGGCTGTATGTGCACACACACACACAAACACACACAGAGCTGTTGTGTATTCACCCAGCATTTCCTTCAAACACAACCTGTTGTGTCGTAAAGAAAATGGACTGCATCCGTGAATCAATATGTCCTGCAGGAGGAGAGCAGAGCCCAATCAAACCCTCGATCTCTCTCAATAACCAAAAACAGTAACCATCTTTCAACCATAATCTTGCTTTAGACAACTCAAATGGCAAAAATAAATAAATAAACAGTCATGAATTTTGTTTTGTGGCATATGAAGTTAAACTGGCCATTTAGAGAAAACAACCCAGCCTGGCCTCTTTGAGCTGTGAAAGCAAAACGAGGCTAATGATCCTTAAAGACAGACAAAAGAGTGTTTCGTGCATTAGCGAGGAAAAAGCATCATTAAGCCACTGCAAACACTATTCTTTATCCCATTTTTCAAAGGAAAAAAAGAGGCATTATAATTTCTTTACTCTTTTCTTTTCAATCGTTTGTTGAAAGACAGAGAGACAGCCTGGAAACGTTGTTGTTGTGAACATAATCACAGGTTTAGCTGCTCATTAATCACAGCGTTCCCCTACAGCGGTATATACGGAGCTGAGACGATGAAATCAACATTTATTATGTTCCCCTATGGCTGACACAGCATATCCTGTGCATGGTAATTCATCAATGTCAGACTCTTGTGGAGCCTAATAGCTGTATCATATATTTCATATGAACTCATCTGTGGGATTCTGAACTGATTGTGCTGCCGTTATTTCATCAGCCATGGATGGAAAAACCCAGATCAGCGGACTGGTTGAGGGTTAAATTGAAATGTGATTTTATCCGATCACAAACATTTGTCTCCAAAAGCAGATAATCAGAAAGTTCACAGAAACGGGTCAATTGAAGTTGATAAGAGAGGAAACGTCTGGAAAAGAGTCTGAGAGTGAGACATGGATTAATAAAAGTGAACGGAGGGAAGAGTAATAATGTCTGTCAGCAGACAAAATGGGCCGTGGAGGATCTTTTCTTTGACGCGAGCTAGAATTAAATCTGTAGAAACACACCAAGTAAAGTAAGAGACACAAACAAAGAGAGGAATCAACTTTTTTGGCACAGCTTGTAACTCCTGAAGGGGCCATAGAAAGAGTTTTTGGCTGACTGTGTAGTTTCTGACTGTTAAAAAAAAATTCAATTAACTTTTCCCAAACTTAGTCTAGTGCTGCCAAACATTTATGTTCTAATCACCTAAATCAGATTTCTGACCTTTTAAGGAGGCATATTATCCAGATTTTTGTGTTTATAATTTTATTTTGTGGTCTACTTTGAAACTTTAGCACGTAACTGTTAAAGAAAAAGTGCTGGGGTGGTGCGGCACCCCCTGCTGGTCCTGCAGAGCCCTGCCATGAGCATCCAGCGAGTAGAACTTTGAAAAAATATACATATAACGAAATGAGAAAGAGTGAGATGATATAAAAAACAACATAGAGAGAAGGTGGTTATTAAGGCTCAACAAGGAAAAATGACTTGACTTCTGATCAAGCCTGAATGCTGAAAATACTCAGAGACGTCTTGGGTGATTCTTCGTGTATCGCCATAAAAGACAAAGTTGTAATTATTTCTAATCTCATCAACAAACAAAGAGCTTGTTTCATTCAGCTGTGCATCTCATGGCGATATTCTGGACAGTCGGGATACTGAACCACTAATGAGGACCTTCATCAGAGCCAGCCTGCACTTCTGTGATGCAGAAATCTCCACATCTTTGAAATTTGGGCTCTGGCTATATGTTACAAGTGGTATTTATAAGTTGAATGTGGAGGATCTGTGTTTTATATTATTCTGAAATCAACACATTCACATCTACTCAGAGCTACAGGCTCAAATAGTTTTAACATGTGTTGATGTCAGGCCTTGATATATTGACTTTTTGGAACACTCATACTATCTATGCTCTGTGACATGCTTACTATTAGCATGGTGTTCAGCACCATGGACAGCATGCAAACACTCTGAATAATCAAGCTGCACTACAATATTTAATCAATGTTCATAAGTATCTATGCCAGCTTATAACATCATTCTGCCAGGTCTGCCACCTCTTCATCATTCAGGATACGTTATACTATATTTAAATTGCTGCTCCAATGCTAGTATCCCTTGGTGCAGCACGATGTACACACAAAGTAAAAACAACAGTTTCAGGTAAAGGTTTTCCCTTCAAGCCTTCCTCTTGAAAAGCCTGATCTCTTCCGAAATGTGTTACGGAAGTAAAGGATCTCTGTTATATTACACTATAAGAAATGAGGGGGAAAAAAATAACAAAAAGCATAAATATTCCCCTTTAAGTTTTAAGTAATGTTCACATTTTCCACTCTGGATAACGTTAAAGGAAAAGATTTTGATTTAAAATACATTTACTGTTCTAGATGATTATCTCAGCAGTCCCTGTTGCATTTATGCAGAAAGCACTTTAGAAATCACAAATCAAATTTGATTGATTGGTTGATTGAATGACTGATTGATTGGTTAAGGTATACTGAATGCATGAAACACAGACACATGCAATTTTGAACATACATTAAGATAAAATATATACTTTACATATTTGCATATACAGACTAATTGTACAAGTATACACACACACACACACACACATATAGACACACTTACACATTGTACACTTTTAACACTTTTAAACAAGCAAAGCCTTCTCTTTTCCTGTTGTTTCAGATCAGATTTCGATCTAAAAAAATCTATCTAAAAATCTAAAATCTATCTATCTATCTATCTATCTATCTATCTATCTATCTATATATCTATCTATATCATGATATATCATAACAACTATAAATTTTCATTTTTTTTAAAATTTACACCCTGCAGGCTGCTGTATGGGCTTTATGACTCCTGCAGCATCAGCATCATGTCCACGCATGCTAACCAGACATCTTTAATGTCCCCTGCTGACATGGACACACTTGAAGAGATAAGTCTCAGGCTGGGGTTTAAAGGAAGTGAGTTTGTATGTTTAAGACCAATAAATACTACTGGCATACATGTCACATTACTGACAACCAATTTCCAAAACATAAAACTGCACTATTGCTTTCCTGTTATTTTGCTAAATCCTCTAATCCTTCTAAATTAAATGTTCAGGTGACACACACCCTAAAATTCAACGTTTCACCTGCTTATACACGATTGTAGAAGGGATAGTCATTTTTAATTTCTCAGTAAAAGCAGTTTTCTCCTGGGACTATATTCCCTGGCGGAGACATACATTTTCTTCCATGCAGCTCCGTGTTGGACCANTTTCTCCTGGGACTATATTCCCTGGCGGAGACATACATTTTCTTCCATGCAGCTCCGTGTTGGACCAGTTAAATGAAGTTACTTCATCAAAAACGTTAAGAGGCCTTGTGTTTGCTGTGATGGATCACTTGTCTGAAGCACATTTCAAGTTGATTTTAATAGTGTACTGGAATGAACTGCCAATGGAATTCTGAAGGGTAGGAAAAAGAATTACAACATTTACAGCTCCAGTAGTATATTTTGGGAAATAATTGCCAGTCATGAAACATGCGGGTTTTATATATATATTGGGCTCAAACATGCAAAACCACATTTAACAGAATGTGGCATGTCCTTAGAGACAGAAGACTTTTAATGCAAACAAAGTTCAGTCAACCAGGAAATCTGATGTTTTTCCTCAAAGTCTTTCTAACAATGAGGCCAAGTTGTTATCCTCTAAAAATACTCACAGGTCCTGATAGTATTTTAAGTATATAACTGTTGATATATTTGTTCAGTTGGTGTAATTCTTATGTCAGCATGTACGCAGCTTTAACCCTGAGCTGTTAGCAGCCATTTAGAGAACTAACTATCCTGCTAATGGACGTTTCTGCTCGCATCACCGCTTGTTTGCTTTAGCATCAATCAAACTCCTGCATTAATTGTCTCTGCTGACTTACATTCTAAACACACTCGGCTGAGCTCAGGTGGTGATGACAGGCTTTCAGGTAAAGCCACTCCTCCATGAGCCAGGTGTGCCTGTGTTACATCTCTGCATAGTGGATGGCAATGTTTGCTTCAGCTAGTTCGTAACATTTGCACTGTAAATAATGTTTATGTTCCATAAGTCATTAAAGGACCATACCATCCATTTTGCATGTTTGAGCCTAATATATTCAATTTTCAGACGTTTGTTACAATCATTTCCCAAAGGTTAAAACCATAGTTCAGCTTTCCTGGTATTTTGCAAAATCTCTTAATTTTTTAAAATCAAATATTCAAGAGATATAGCCACCTTAAAAATCAATGTTTCTCCTGCTAATAGTTACGCAGTCGAAGTCATGGTCATTAAAATTTTTCGATAAACGCAGGTCTTCTTTTGGGACTATATTCCCTGGTGGAGATATACATTCACTCCACACTTTTTATTGCGCTTAAATGCTAAAATTACGAAACTTCAAAACCTGAATACACATCTTGTTCATGATGATGGATTATCTATCCCAAGAATGTTTCAAGTATCAACAAGTTGATTTTAATAGCGTACAAAAATGAACTGAAGCCAATGGTGGTCTGGAAGGTAGGGGAAAAACAAAAAAAAAAATTCACCGTTCCAGTAGTATGCTTGAGAAATTTTTAGTCAGTAACGTTACGTGTATGAAAATTGAATATATTAGGCTCAAACATGCAAGATGGGTGGTATGGTCCTTTAACANTTACGTGTATGAAAATTGAATATATTAGGCTCAAACATGCAAGATGGGTGGTATGGTCCTTTAACACTCTCCAAACTTCAGATTCGTTGTTGTAATGTAGAGGAAATCTTCCCAAAATATATATTTTCATCACGTTAGATGATTATCCAGGACGAATACTGTTAGTTTGATTGATAAAACAGAAGCAGAGCATCATTTTTATTATCAGATGTGAGGACTTTGCCATAATTTACCACTCTAGTCTTTGAACGTTTCATTGAATTTGGCTTGAATTTGTCATCTATAAACTTGTACATTAAAAAAAAAAAAAAANCTTTTTTTTTTTTTTTTTTGTCAGAATTCTGACCTGAACCTCAGAACTCTTCTGTATTTTATGTGGCCCTAATCCTCTTCTGTACAAATAAACCCCAAATTCAATGAAAAGTTTAAATTCCAGAATGAGTTGAGACTCCTGAGGGTAGAGTTTTATGAAAAAAGGCAACTCATTCATAACGCAGGAAAGTAATTACAGTTCATATTTATCTCTGAACGTAACTAACCCTCCCTCTGAAGCTGCTGAACTGGACTCGTTGTTTCTCAGAGACGCAGCTTTTCCGGAGCGCAGCGCCGCGACGCGCGTTAACACCCGACCAGAGTCAAACTGCAGTCTGATGATCTGCCTCCACATCCACCAGAATCTGATGCAAACACGTTCAATTTCACGGATTCTTTGATTATTTGCTGGAATATTATTCTTTTTCTTCCGTGTCTCCCGTGGATCAGGTGATTTTTCCGCGCCTGATTTTCTTTTTTTTTTTAAAGGTTTATTCTAACCGTTTAACCCGCGACTTTGTCAGAGCGTGAAACTCTTCTTACGCGTGACACGTGAGAGCTGCACGCTGAGCTCCGTGTTCGTGTTCTTCCACGCGATGTCCCACAGCGTGTGCGTGGAAACTTAAAAGGCATGCTGCGTGCTGAACACGCGAGTCAGCTGAAACAGAAACAGATGGACACACGCCGAACGCGCAGGGTGAGTCTCAAAACCCATCCGCGTCTTTTTTATGAGCATCACATGATTTTAATATTTGTATTTATGCTTGTTTTTCAAAAATAGAAACTGCAGAAATGACCTTTAAATCATAATGAGGTTGTTATCAATTTTCTACAAGGTTAAATATACAAATAACAGCTTTTTATCTGCCGGTGTGTCTTTCTTTTCCAGTTCCTGTTGGATTCCACGTCCTTATTTTCACTATAATATTCCTATAAAATTCCCAGATACTACAGAATAATTGTATTTATTTACTTATTGTATTTTCCTTATGGTATTAATCCATCACTGGTACAGTCCTATAGTATTCCTTTAGGGACTATAAAGCTTTTACTCAGATGTTTCCTTTATACTGCTTTTAACTTGATCTCCTCCTTTAATATTATTACAGTATTCCCAAGAAGAATATCATTGGAATACTGCAGTACTCTTGTCAGTTAGGGATGTGTCACATGAGCCTCTTTTCTTGAGTTTTATGTTACTGGCTTTTGAGTTGCTTCAATTTTCTTCTTGAAGTTTGAGCAAATTTTGTGGGATAGCAGGTCTGGAGCTACCTCCCATTACACCTGTCACACCTTTTCCCACAGGATTTTCCACAGATGATTGGATTTGCCAGCAAATCTGTCAATATTTGAGAAAGTTAGTTCCATCTTAAATAGATGAGAAGCTTTTAACACAGCTTTCAAGTTTTCAGAGGGATTTGCCCCCTTGCTTGTATGGATTGTCCATATTTATGTCACAGATCGTTACCCTGCTGATGCTTGGAGAGGGATCCTGTGCAGTAATTCATTAAAGCTTGCATGCACACACATGCATAAGCACACACATGCATGCACAGGAACCTGTAAAACTAATGAATAAATAACAATAATGAAATAATGAAAAAAAAAATTGTGCATAATATGCAGACCTGTCCACTGTGACCCAGCAGCTCATTAAGACTCCAGAATACTTAATAAGATGTAATAAAACTTTCACAAGTTCTGGTGATTCAGGTTCTTTCAGAGTTCTTTGGGCAGATTTCCCCAAAGAGAACTTCTGATCCCTGCCCCTGGTCACAATCGATAATCGGTCCTAATACCACATGGCTGGATGAGCTTTGCGCACTGGCCCCTCACCAATGACGCAACAAAAGTTATGTGATATTTGGACCAATTACAGGAAGGGGGAGGTGTCGAAGTAGAAAAGACAAAGACATTTCTTAAGGAAGTGTTCACCAGCATCTTGGTCTTTTCATCTTATGTTGCTTTCTTTAAAAAAAAAAAAAAAAAAAAAAAAAAAANGGTAAAAAAAAAAAAAAAAGCACATGAAATCAGATATTCTCAGACTGGATTTGGACGTCGTGCACATGCAGAAATAAATCAGGTACATATTAGATCCAAATACGCAGATCTGAATTCCTCGCCATCTTGACTCAAACGTAATAAAATGTGACTCTTTGAGGCACTTTTACATTACCTGCTTATGGACACTGTAAGCAGTCAATACGATGATCACGGAGGATACGCTATATGTACAGTATATCAGACATATTGATGTGGTTCTTATGCCAAACAATTGTGCTACGTTTCCTGTTGCAGCCGCCACAGTCCAACTCCCAGCTTCTGCAATGTGATTCGTCGACAAAAATACGTATCCTGATGGGAGAGTCTTGGCAGTAAACACTCCTGCCACATATTGAACGCTTCTTTTCGCATTCGAAACTTGCTAGCTCACCGATCATCAAAGTTTTCAACCAATCTTGAGTCCTCACTTACATCCAGACTTCCTGTAAACCAATCATTGTTGCACACGCCCAATTAATTCTTCTTCATCCATCTTAAAACTCGATTAAGCCTTTGTGGATCTTTAAAGACGCTTCAGAAAGCAACAGCTTGTAGAAATACTTCATCTCGTCTTCATGCTTTCCTTGCATGTTTCAGAAATGTGCAAATGCACGGATACAGGCCACTGAAAAAGAGAAGCTGTAAATACACTGTCCAAAAAATTGGATATGGAGGGAAAAAAAAATTAGAATTTGGCATCAAGACCTGTATTATAAATGTGATGTAAATGAAGGTGAGCCAATTTGTGGAAAAGAGCTGCGGACAATCTGCACTCTCAAGTCAAGATAGAAAAGCATTGCTCTGCTTATTGCATTTACAAACAGACAAACATAATGAGAGTAAAAAAAAAAAGTAAGGAACAGATGGAGAGATGCCACATTTTTGCAAATGTTTGTAAGTGGGCGGCTGTTGTTCTGTTTCCTTGTATTCTGCTGTGATCTCTAAACTCTCTTTCCTAATAACTGCACAAACTCCATTTCTTGCTTTCAGGCTCAAATGCATCTTTCCCTTTTCAGCGGGTTTATCTTCTATTTCCCACCTTGCCTTCGACTCTGAAACATTTGGAACATATAAAATGTAGGACTAAGGTATGAGATATTTTGATTTCATTGTGCTTTGAAACCTTTTCCCCTGATGTACTTTATAAAAGAATTAAAAAAAAAAAAAAANTAAAAAAAAAAAAAAAGCCTCAGTCACCAAATAGGTCACAATTATGCAACTATTGAAGCCTCATTTACCTGTTCCCAAGCATCAAGACTGTGTCTGGAATATGTCGCATTTCTTTCACGGCTGTTTATACTGATGTTTTTTGTTTTGTTTTGTTTTCTTCTTTTTTTGAAGAATTTGGGAAATATCCAGTTCTTGTCAAATTTGAGTAACCCTTTTGTAAACTAGACAGGTGCTCATTAGAGCTCATACCTCCACCAAGGCTGAGCAAGCCTAGACAAAACCTGTCTTGGTGTAATAATATCAATCAGCATCATCTCAGATGCACATTAGTGGTTGTTGCATGTGTCTACTCGTATTTGTTACTGTGCAGGAAATCCATGAATGTGCCTGGAGTGTGTACAAAAAGTAGGACAACTGCAGAGACACACAAGTGGTAACGTTAGAAAGTGTTTACTTAAGCTAAAGTTGACATATAGTCAACAGGGTGGCTGAAATATCAAGAAAACCAAATCCAAAGGGTTCATCAGAAGACGGCAAACAGATCTAAATGCATATCAAAAAAAATGAAAAAGCCCTGACAACAGCAGTCAAAGAATTTAAAGGGCCATGCCAGCGATTGTGTGTGTTTGAGCCCAATAAATACTACCCAGAATTTTTTGAGTACTCCCTGCAAACAAGCAAATAAATACCATACTAGACAACAGACATGGATAAGACAGATAACCACACCGGCTGAGATAATGGTGTGAAAGTAGGTCATGAATCTATCCATCCATCCATTTTCTTCCACTTATCTGGGACTGGGTCATGGTGGCAGCAGGCCAAGCAAGGTAGCCCAGATGTCCCTCTCCAAAACCACATTCTCCAGTTCCTCCTGGAGAATTCCTCAGTATTTCCAGGCCAGATGGGATATGTAATTGCTCCAGCGTATTCTAGGTCTGACCCAGAGTCTCCTCCACATTGGAGATGCCCAAAAAACCTCCAAAGGGAGCCTAATCAGACCCAAACACCTTAACTGGCTCCTTTCAATGTGAAGGAGCGACAGTTCTACTTTGAGCCTCTCCTGGATGTCTTTGCTCCTCACCCAATCCCTAAGGGTGAGCCCAGCTTCCATTCCAAGAAAACTCATTTCAGCCTCTTGTATTCGCTATCTCATTCTTTCAGTCACCACCCAATAAATATGGTTAAATGCTGTTGTTTCATTTTTATTGACTTGCTAATAAAAACACCTCTTTGCCTTGGAACACCTAGCAGGTCAACATAATCATCAGGACTTGTGTGCTAATCTAAAAGGTTTTCTCCATGTGTGACCCCCCCAGACTCTCTGCTGTGTGATTATGTTGGGAGGACTCTTCCCGTGATTACTGCCATTCAGCACCGACACTTTGCGTCGTTCTGAATTATCAAATTGTTCTCTCAAAACTGATTGCTGCTCTGATTCTTGCAGGGAAAAAATTCAAGTCCTCAGCTCATCAATCATATCATTGAGTTTTGGGTGTCAGTGACAAAAAGTCTTTATGAGGAGACCAATCAGGCAAGAGATCAGTTTCATTTAAGATCTTAATGTCCCAAAAATAGATTTCTATCTAATTTTTTACAGAGTGTAAAGATTCACTGGATGTTGGAGATGAAACTGACAAATGAGTTTGGGATTTATGCAAAGATTTATGTAAATTATGTGAGGTGAGCAGCTGGTGGTAAAAGGATGTTAATGCTGAGGTCAAACGTAACAAGAATGATCCGGATAAAGCTGACTGATACATCAGCACATTCATACAAAGGTCATGGCAGTATTTGTTAAACCTCTGAAGCCTAAACTAAGTTTTATAATTTCACTTTTCTGTTGAAATTGGCTTTTCTCCACCGTAAAACATTTTTTAATGCACAGAATGACAAATTTTGGCTTGTGAAAATCTGGTTATTTCTACCAAGTCTGACAATTTTCTGCTTGTTTCTAGAAAAATCTTGATTCTAGAAAAAAAAAATCAGAGGAATGAACGTCTAAGAATTGCAAATGTAAACATTCCAGAATTAAAAAAAATATATATATCTACCTAATTTGAGAAAATTCTAGAAAATAAAAGAACATCTCAAAAAATTAAGTAAATATTGTAGAAAGATTCTATCAAAAAATGGGGGTGGGGGGGGAATCTAGANCAAAAAATTAAGTAAATATTGTAGAAAGATTCTATCAAAAAATGGGGGTGGGGGGGGAATCTAGAGCTAGTATTGATTTGAGAAAATATTTTTCACTTGAATATTGAAAACATTTTTATTCACTTTGATTTGTTTGCTTTTGTCACTCTGTACAAAAGAGGCCTCAAAAAAGCATTTTTCTACTTTTGAGGGTTTTTGTTATTTGTTTTTTACATTATTGGCAGAAATGTCCAATAAACCAAAATAGCCACAGATTGAATATGAATCAGATCTAAAGCCACATGTGGAAGTGGCTCAAATCAGATATGGAAAAAAAAAAAAAAAANAAAAAAAAAAAAAAATCAGATTTGAGTCACATGCAGCTAAAAAAAAAAATAAAAAAATAAAAAACCCAGACCAGACCAGACCAAAATAGAACTGGGCCACTTCAGCCATTATAATGTGAACGTAATATCAGACTCAGAGGGAACAAATAATCATCTGACTGTGCAGAACATTATATAAGTCTTATTTTCAAAATTCAATTACAGAGATGATCACCAAAACCAATCTTGCCTTATAATAAAGCTTACTTTGATATATGGTGGTTGAGCAGGTTTATGCATTATGACTCAGCCAGCCAGGTGGTCACATGGTAATAAAGTAAAAAAAAAAGTGCAACTAAATTTAGCCGGAGAAGGTCAAACAACAAGAAAAAAAAAAAAAANAAAAAAAAAAAAAAAACACTTGAATTTAATGAGCTACAAATCTTGAAGCAGAAGTTGTGAAAGTGGAAGTTAATTAGATTTTGTTTTTCCACTATTCTGAATTCATTAGTTTTAGGTCAAAAGTATTTGCAATACCCGTTTATATTGATGAGAAAATCACTTGGATATCGCAAAGAAAGTCCTATCGTTCATTCATAAACTGCATTTATCTCTGTTTTTACATGTAGCATCTTTTTATTTTTATAATGTTCTGTAGTTCACCTTCATTAAACATGCCGATGATGCTGAAGGACATTTTTAATGAGGCTGAACTGAATATTTCCAGGCCATAAAGAGTAAAAACGCTTTTGTTCATGCATCAGTTGTGTGTTCATTGTTGTGCTTCATTTTTGATCTTTTTTTTTAGCCAGGTTAGCTTCTTGCACAAACTGTATAAGCTGGTATGATTCCCTAAAGCTAACCCAGACGTGAGTGAAGTTGCCCCCACAACTAACGCAAAACTCCAGGAAAATAGACTCAGTCGTTTGTGCCAGTTTGTGCTGTTAAATTTTTGTTTGTGTTGCTATCAGTTTTTAGATGTTAAAGAATATTTTATAGGTCATTCTGAACAGAGGTGGGTAGAGTAGCAAGAAACTGTCAAGTAAAAGTTACTTTATGATAATAGTGACTCAAGTATAAGTAAGAGTAGTCACCAAAATAATGACCTGAGTGAGAGTAAGAAAGTATCTATTAAAAAGATTACTTGAGCAGTGAGTAATTTTGATCAAACTTATTCTTTCTAATAATCAACAGGCTATAACGTGCTCGTCTGAGGAAAAAAATGCAAAGTAGCCACATGTAGCTTCTAATACAATCCAAATCATATCATATAAAGAAACAGTAGACAGTAATAAATCAAATATTTACCACATAACAAATCATGACAATTCTGACCTGGCCCCAAGACAGTTAGCTAGGTTAGCTTCATGAATTTACTCAGAATAGAACAGGAAAACTTGAGTTAGCATTAGCAGCAGCAGCTAGCTAAGTCAGTTAGCTAGGTTAGCTTCATTTACTCAGAATAGAACAGGTTAGCTTTATGAATTTACTCAGAACAGAGCAGGAAAACTTGAGTTAGCATTAGCAGCAGCAGCTGGTTAAGACAGTTAGCTACGTTAGCTTCATGAATTTACTCAGAATAGAACAGAAAAACTTGAGTTAGCATTAGCAGCAGCAGCTAGTTAAGTAGCTAATGTTGCAGCTTTCCTCAAGTTCCATGTTGATTCTTAGAAGCTGAAATGTCACATTTTTAGCAAGAAAGACGCAACACGAAATGTAGCTGTTGGTTTTGGTAGACTGAAAAGAAAACAGCATTTGAATGTGTGGCCAGGGATGTGCCTCTTCTAAACCTCCTGCTGTTGATTCCGCCATGACTGTTCTGCTCTGGGTGAAACCATGGAAACGGAGGGTGGGGGTGTGGCTATTTCATAGCTGAAGCAGACAGTGTAGTGTTTGACAATGAGAGAAAAACTGAACATGACTGAATTCAAATGGTGAAGTCAAAAGTAACACAAAGAATGCGACCAAATGCAACGGAGTAAAATATATTTTTTTTCTTCATAAATATACTCAAGTATGTGTAAAAGTATCCTGCAATAAAACTATTCAGTAAAGAATAACAATTTTGTGAAAAAAGTTACTAAGTAAATGTAACGGAGTAAATGGAACGCGTTACTACCACCTCTGATTCTGAAGTCACTCAGCGCGTCCAACTTCCAAACAATTTTAGACCCAAAATCATCTCGTTTGTCTCAATAAAAACCAACAGGCACATTTATCCCAAAATATACTATTAATAGGTCTGGATTGGTCTGGATCTGGATAAAGATTCAGATCTGGCAGACTAAAATCTCTGCTTAGACAGGGAGCACATTAATGAAATTGCTGTACAGTACCCAATATGGAAGATGATGATAATGATGAAGGTGATGACTGAGCAGCATGCGTATCTGTAATAGTTACAGAGATAGATCCAGAATGTTATTATGTGTATTATGTTATTACTGTCGTTTCTTTCTCTGTAGGTCATTATATTATTTAGTCCAGCTGGTTCGGCCTTGGTGGAGGTATGAGATCTGGCTCCATGGCTCAGTAAGCCTTGTTCTTACTGATACTCCTCTGTGGATTCTGAGGTCACCCGTGGGTGCAGTGTCACGCTCGATAAACTGCTCCTGTCAGAAGCTCTTTGCTGTGGCTCCGCTCTTTGACCCCCTGCAGGAAGTGGCTTGTTTCTAAATGGTTGGCTTCACAATAAAAGAGCAAACAGCATGGATCGCTGGCGGGATCTCGCTCCTAATTTGTTTCAATGATATTTCAAAACCTTCCTCATCAAGCTGCCTCTAGAAAAAAACAGATCGTGTTTTACATATCTACAACGTGTGTTTCTCTCCGTTGTTAGAGCAGGATTGCGTGTCTAGATGCTTTTGTTAAATAAAACAAGACATGTCGCGGCTGGTGAAGAAAACACGGCTTCAGAAACATGTAATTGGATCTAAAGTGCTCGTTTCAAAGGAGCCGGCTCCACGCTGACACGTTTGTGTTTGATCAGAGAGTGATGACACTGACGTTTCTATCAGCCAGAAATCAAAACCATGCAAGTCTTTGAAAACGGCCTCAACGCTGATTCTAACGCTTTTCCTTGTTTCATCTCGTATTAATTTCACAGGAAGTCAACCTGAAGCTAAAATGACTCCCTTTTTCCTGTGAAGTCTGGTTATTTCTTCTTGTTATCTTGTCACTTTGTGCCATTAGTTCTTTCATAACGTTTGTCTAGTTGGAGTTGAAATGTTTTCATCACTACAGACAAAAAGAAAAGTGGAAAATTAGAAGGAAAACTTCAAATTGTCTTCAGTGTTTTTATCCCATATGAATCCCTTCATGGGTTTTCTTTTTTTTTTTTTTTTAATACACAGGCAGTTTACAGCCATAATAATAACCTTAATACTAATAATAAGGTCAAATCATCATTTAATCATCTGGAGTCTGAAGTCATTTTGAAATTTTGTTTTTCATCTTTAAAACTGAACTGGAAGCTACATTTATGAGACAGGGCAATATTTTGGCTCATGATAATTTTAACATTTCTGCTAAACAACAAAGAAGTTTCAAAAACTGTGAAGGATCTAATCAAAAATTATAATCGAAATGAAAAAAAAGTGAAGTTTCTAGAGCATTTTTTTATTAGAGTTTCAGTGTTTTTCAAATTTATACAATCAATGCTTTTCTTTAGTTTTTTTCTAATTTTTAAAAAAAATTTTCTATGTTTATGAATTTTTTAAAACTTTGTTCTGTTGAGAATTCAGTTGAGCTTCCTGTAATCAATTATTTATTTCATAATATATTTTAATTGCTGCTACAAAGTTTTAAAAGATTTATTTTTAGTGTTTCCTCCCTCAGAGATGATTGTTTTCTTCTAGAATGAAGAATTTTATAGAAAAAAAAATTTTAAATTGGCAGCTTGATAAAAACATCAAGACATTCACAAGCCAAACTTTGTCATTCTGTCTATTCAAGGATTTTTCTTTTTTTAAAGAACAGCTTTTTGGTGGAAAATAAAACCAAACTGAATGGATTCAGACTCCATAGAGGTAAAAACTAAACTTCTATTACTTCACCGTACAGTCAGTCGTGTTTAGCTGCTGTTTTCTACTGCTTGTGGAGTTTGTTTTGTTTGATATATTAATACAAAACCAGTTTTTGTCATAACAAAGCTTAAATAAACAATTTTCTCCCGCAGTTTATTTCCAGCTCAGCGTGCTGTGATGAAGTTTGCACCAGCAGTTTGTTTAACAAACCTCTAAATTGTCTCAGTCCAGCGGCTGCTGATGCATTAAATAGAAAAACAGCTTCATTAATTCCTCTGTGTTGGCTCCAGGCCAGAGTTTGACATCAATTTGTTTTTTCTTTGAGCTTCCTCCAAAGACACAGACTGTTTGCATTCATTGGGTTTTGTCCTATTAGCTTGTATGTGATTAGAATTTTGTGTGTTTTGTTGGAAGCTTGTCTACACACACTCTTGAAATCAGAAGAATACATTTTTAAAAATTATTTCCCACAGGCTGAGGACAGGAAGTAAAGTGGAGAGTGGATGAGTTTAACTTCTTCCTCCCTGACTCCTCTTTTCTTTCTCACAGAGACATGTTGTGTTGCTGAATGGGTGACAAGGTCCTAGTCACCTCACAAACCCCGTGAAGCCCCTCCCCCTCCCATTGCATCGTGCAGGACAGGGTCCTCCTGTATAGCGGCAGGGATGTACCAGGAGGTGGCTTTTTTGGCAGGAAGCACCGAGCATCAGTTCACCACTTTCCACTTCAAACGCGTCGAGAACCCGCGCGAGGTCTCTGCCAAGAAGGGCTTATTCTACAAGAGGGCCCAGCTCCTCCATCAGCCTCAGCACTGCCAGCAGGAGGGTGATGAACTCAGTCTGGCTGATGGGGTGGCTAACATCAACGTGGGGGGCATCAAGTACCGCATCCCCTGGTCCACGCTGGAGGAGTTCCCCCTCACGCGGCTGGGCAAGTTGCGCAGCTGCAGCAACGAGGCGGAGATCATGGACGTGTGCGACGACTACGACGGCAGCCGCAAAGAGTACTTCTTTGATCGCAGCCCATCGGCTTTCCGCACGATCGTCACTTTCCTGGCGGCGGGGAAGCTGCGGCTGCTGAGGGAAATGTGCGCCCTGTCCTTCCAGGAGGAGCTGGTGTACTGGGGGGTGGACGAGGACAACCTGGACTGGTGCTGCCTCCGGAAGCTGCAGCTCAGGCANGTGTACTGGGGGGTGGACGAGGACAACCTGGACTGGTGCTGCCTCCGGAAGCTGCAGCTCAGGCAGGAGGAGTACAAGGAGCAGCAGAGGCTGGAGGAGGAGGAGGAGGCAGAGATCACCGCTCCGCAGTCCTGCGAGGAGTCCCAGCAGCCCCCCGGAGTGGTGGGCCTGGAGGAGGAGGACTCTGCGGGGGGCTGCATGAGGAGGTTAAGGGACATGGTGGAGAACCCCCACTCAGGCCTGCCAGGGAAAATCTTCGCCTGCCTGTCAGTGACATTTGTAGCCATCACAGCTGTGACGCTGTGTGTCAGCACCATGCCGGACCTCAGGGAGGAGGAGGAGAGGGTGAGTCCATCACACTCATATTTTTATTTATTTATTTATTTCAGTGGAAATAAACATTAGTTAATGCCTCCGCAACAACTATTCTTCCTGTGATCTACTCAATCAAACATGACAAAATCACACATTTAGGTTAAAAGTCAAATCACAGCATCAAACTACATGATATAAAACTACATGATATAGTATCCAAACACATCATAAATGATACAGGACGTACAGTCACGTCTGACCTTTGACCTCAACGACTCACCCTCTGCCAACCAAGAACAGACAACAAGGCCACAGCAATTACAGCACTACACACTTAAACATTAAAAAAAAAACAATTTAACCCTAAATAAGCTTTTAATTTCCTTTTAAAAATGAATTTATTTTGAACAGTTTTAATATATAATAGTAGGTTATTCCTATGAGTAACAGTCTCTTTAAAGCGATTGTTCTTAGTTGAAGGTCAGTTTTACCAGTCACAGCTTCCCTAGTTTTATAACAGTGTTTATCTTCAATTAAAACTATTTTCGTATAAATATATTCCAGTTGTTTATGGGTATATATTCCCCAAAAAAGGCTAAAATACTCCATGTCAGCACCTTTTCTACCTTCAACCAGGACAGCCTACATTTTATCAACCTTTTTTCTAGTTGAACATTAAGTACAAGCTGTGCTGCTAGATTCTGAATAATGTGAAGTTTGTTTATATGCAATAAGACTAAAGACTGCACGACTTTCTTAGTTATATATGAGCTTACAGTCAAAAAATAACGAATTCAGTCATCGCTTTCACCAGTTACTTTTGTTATCACTTTTTCTGGAGCGTGTTAGTTGCAGATTTAAGTGAAATCTCTTCAAAGTCATACAAATCTGCTTCCTCTGATTCTCCTCTGCCTGACTTTATGTTGAATATTGTCAGAATTGAAAACTTGAAGTTGAAGCCTGTAGAAATGTATTAAGACAAAGCCACAAAGCCCCAAACTACTCTGAAAACTTCATTTCTGATTAATGCTTTAATTCTGTAACATGCTTACATCAACATGTAACACATGAACTTACCTGCCTACACACCTGGTTAAACACACCCACCAAATACAAGGCCAGTAAGTGTTTATCTAGCATCCATGTTTCACAGTGTATGGGTGTGGCCAATCAGAACAGTGTGGGCTTTTCATGAGTGGGCCTTAAAGGGACAGAACCGAAAAGTGGCCTGTTTTCACTCAGTGAGCATAATGTGGTGCTGCTGCAGCAAGGGTGCTTTTTAAGCTTTCCAAAGGTTTCTAAATAGACCCTTAAAGGACCATAACGGCGATTGTGCTTGTTTAAGCCCAAGATATACAACACACACACACGTTACATTACTGGCAAACAACTTCCAAAACATAAAACTGTATTTTAGTTTTTGTTTTTTAGTTTTCCTGTTAGTTTTTCAAATCCCCTAATATTTCAAAATCAGATGTTCATATGATACACCCACCTTAAAGTCTTGGTAAAAGCCATCTTCTCCTGGGACTATATTCCCGACATAATTGTCTTCCGTGCAGCTCCATGTTGGATCGGTTAAATAAAGTTTCTTTGGCATAAAAACTTAATAGACACCTTGTTCGCTGTGATGGATTACATATCTCAAGTATGTTTCAAGTCTCTATAAGTTGATTTTAATCGTACTGGAACAAGCTGAAACCAAAGTAACTTTATTTCACCGATTAAACACGGAGCTGCACAGAAGAAAATGTATGTCTCCGCCAGGAAAACTAGTCCCAGTAGTACAAGTCAAGTTTCTTTAAAGGATCATGCTGGCAATTGTGCAAGTTTGAGCCCAATACATACAATCCATATACAAGCTACGTTACTGACAACCTTTTCTCAAAATATACTACTTTAGCAACAAATTTCAGATTTTTTTCCCACGCTACCACTGGTTTCAATTCATTCCAGTACCCTATTAAAATCAACTTGTAGAGACTTGAAACTTGCTTGAGATATGCAATCCATCACCGCAAGCGTGTCTATTATGTGTTTTATTATGTCTATTATGTTTATTATTATGGGCTGTACGGTAGACGATATATTTATCCACCAGGAAATATAGTTCCAGGAGAAGACGGCTTTTACTGAGAAATTAAAATGACTGCTACAATCATGCGCAAGTGTTAGAAGGCAAAACTTTGAATTTTAAGGTGTGTGTATCACCTGAACATTTGATTTTGAAAGATTAGGGGATTTGAAACAACAACAGGAAAACTAAAATATGGTTTTATGTTTTGGAAATCGATCACCCATATAATCATTTAAACTTATTTTTGAGGGTAAGTTACTAATTTCAGAAAAAGAATAAATCAGACAGTTATGTAACATTATGAGTTTCTGCTCCTTTAGGGAAGAAGACAATGCTAAAACAAATCATAAGTGAAACGTGACGTATTTTCATGAGTAAGAACGTTGTGTTATAGTGTTGTATAAGAGTTGTTAAAGCCACTGAAAGGGAGATTTTCATGATGTCTTAAGATTCACGTCACTCCACGGCAGCCTCAGGGTTGCATCACTTGTATATGCTTTGCATCTGCTGCAGGAGAATTTAGATGATGTTGATGCAGCAGCCCACGTACAGCATCTTCCTGGGCTTAATTGTAAATCATCGTGACAGAGACAGAGGCGAAGGCTCAGGAACAAGTGAGTCTTCCTCTCCTTTCTGTTGAATACCAGATGTTCAGCATCTGTGCTGCTCGCCGCTGCTGCTGCTGCATGCATTGATTCATGGCAACAGGAGGTCCAAGTTTTCCCAAATGTATTTACGGAGAACATGCGTTGTGGAGAACGAAGGTGCATTCATCCGCCAATGAACGATTATCTCTAAATTCACGATTCGGCGCCTGTGTTTGTAAATGAAATGCTTTAATTTAACCTGACCTGCTTCCTAAAACAAATGAATGTGAAATAAGCTTGTTATAGTTATATAACAAGATGGTTATGCAAATTGTATCCGTGAAGACTTGCATCCTGACAGTTAAAGGACCATAGCGATAGTTTTTCATGTTTGATCCCAATAAATACTACACATTACGTTACAGGCAAATCACTTTCCAAAACATAAAGCTGTATTTTAGCTTTCGTGTTACTTTGCCAAATGCCCTAATCGTTGAAAATCAAATTTTTGGGTGATACACCCACCTTAAAATGCAATATTTCCCAGTAAAAGCAGTCTTCTTCTGGGACTATATTCCCTGGTGGAGAAATACATTTTGTACTGTGTATGCTAGCTTTCAAAAGTTTGGAATCACCCAGAAATTTTCATGTATTTGACAGAAAGTCATACATTTATTCATCAAGGTGGCATTAAATTGATGTAAATATATAGCCAAAACATTAATAATATTATAAATGGCTATTACTGCTGGAAATAACTGATTTATAATTAATTATTCACATAAAACTCCAAAGCCCCATTTTCAGCAGCCATTACTGCATGGGTTCAAACAGCCAAGACAAAACTGCTTTCTCAAGTACGTCTATTGTCGTTTTATGAAATGAAGGTTATTCCCTGCGTCAGATTGCCAAGAAAATAAAGATTTCATACAAAGGTGTCCACTACTGTCTTGACAGAAAAGGGCAAACTGGATCAAACTGGGACAGCTTCCTGGCAATATGATGCGTGGAATAACCTTCATTGAGTAAAACAGCACTGATATGTTTTTTGAGAAATCTTTTTTGTTTTGGCCAATTAATACAGTAACGACTGCTGGAAATGGGGCCTTGCAGTTTTATATCAATAATCAATTAAAAATCAGCCGATTGCAATATTATTAATGTCTTGGCTGTATATTTAAATCAATTTAAAGTCACTTTGGTGAATAAAAATAGCAAAAGCTGAAAAAAATCGCTTGTACCTGATGTGCAAATGAAACATTTAAAGCTGGAGGAACACACAGCATACATAAAGAATAATAATATAAATAAGTCTAAAGCAAATGGCAGCACGTTGAACAGAAAACAGCTGAAAATGCCAAAACCTGACAGGTTTAAATTCTCTAAAGAGATAATGATACATCAAACTTACAGTCTGTGGTCTCTAATTAGTGTGAAAGTGACAGCACATCCACTTGTTGATTCGTTTATCTTTTATCTGATCACGTTGTCAAGGTGTCTGACAAGTGAAGCAAAAGACATGTTAAAGCTGATGACGTGTTCCTCCGAGCCTTTTCGTGTCTGCTTTAGCCTCGAAAACTTCAGAGGCCTTAACGACGCTCCGGAGCGTCTTTGTCACATTAATTCACCTCTTGAATGACAACGGCGTAGCTGGAAATGATTAAAGAAAAGCCCGCAGCTTCTGCCTCTTATCAAAGATTTATCTGCACCAGCTGGACGGGAGGGCGAGATTTACTTATGAAATGCAAACGCTTCAAAGGGAAAATCAATCGGGAAAACAAAGCTGAACCAGGACCCTAGGCTTATTTCTGACTTATTTCCAATTATGCTATATGATGTGTTGGATGTCCTTCCTGTTGTGACTGGAGATATGCTCATAACAAACATGTTTGGAGGGTTTATTTCAACTCTGGCCAGCTGGAGACGTTGTCATTTCAACTCAAGAGGCACCAATTAACTGTGCAGAGGAGGCTGAAAATGCATGTCGCTCCTGCTCCAACAGAACTGTTTTGTTGTTCATTAGGAGTGAGAGTCGAGTCTGAACCAACCACAGCAGAAAAAACCCAAAACGCAAGGGCTTATGGGTATAATGAGATGGCAGTCGTGAGCTTGGAAAGCCTGGAAAATACCGAAGCATGGATTGATGCTCATCTTCAGCTGTTTCTTCATGAGTTCTTAACCTCTGTGAACAACTGCAGAACTCATTTACAATAAGCTGCCATCATAAAAGCAAAAGGGGGTCATTCGTGAAAACGCATGCTAACTATGCAGCACAATGCATCGGTGTAATGGTGCAAGTGCAAGTTTTCATTAAGTTAATTAGCTTAGCGGCATCCCATTAATGATGTGTTGGTTTAAAGGGTTTCCCAGGCAAAGCCACTGAAAATGAGAAACATGTTAATGAGCTGCTTTTATCTAAGACATCTTTGTAGTGTCAAAGATGGTGGATCGATGAAAAAAAGGGTTATGAAGGCGAAGGAATCCAGACACTACCAGGAGTCCCAGTGCACAGCAGGGGAGAATCAGACTATGTGCTAATATGTATGCTAGTGCTTAGTTTAGATGCAAAAATTACTTCTCTGATTAGTCGGAATCTATTTGTGGTTTCGTCTTCTGTGACACTTTGGGGGCATTCATAAAAAAATCATGATAATTACACAGCGTCACAGTGTCTAAATAAACGCCGGATGATTGAAGCTCATTTATAAAGCTTCCCTTATGTTAATGAGCGCATCTGGACCTCAAAAATCAAGCTGCATCTCTGCATCTTCCTGGATCTGGGTTCGACCTTTGCACAAAATTTCCTTGAAATCTGTTTTTGCTTTTCGAAGCGTCCCGCTGACAAACACCGACAAAGAAAGAACAGAGAAAACGAAGGTGTGACTCCCTGTCGTGTTGTTTGTACCGAGGCATCATGAAGCGGCTGTGGAACGTTTGCTGTCCTCATTACCATGTTAGGAGAAGAGTTTGGTGTGTGTGTGTGGTCTGTGCTAAGTCATGTAGGTGCTCTGCGAGTGGGCTTTATTTCCTGTTTTTCTCACTCATTCTAATGTCAAGCATAGCAATTATGTAGTTGAATTCAGCTCAAGTCGGTGAATTGCTTTTGCTAATTACCACAGCTCTTTCAATTGAGTCCACCCACTCATCCTCCTCCATTATGGAGCATCGTAATATCCATTAGCAGAAGGCTTTGCTATGCAGCCATTACATCTGCAAAGATCCTCCCCATTGTAATCAAACTAATGAAATTAATGTTTCCTCATTTTGACATTTTAATAGCGTGTATTTATTTATGTAATTTTTTGAGATCTCACTTACATTCTGTCAGTGTTTCTACAGATGACACTGCTTTTCTACTTTCTAAAGCTGCTACTATGACATGTAAGCTGTTATGTAACAGGCCATGCTCCCTAACCTTTCCGACTAATGGTGGTAATTTGATTGTTTGATCTCAATTTAATGAAATTCTTTACCACAAGACTGATATACATATATACATTTTTTTTTTTTTACATTTTCAGTTCCTACAGTAATAACCTTACCGACTGTAGTTAGACAAGGAAAAGGCAGGAATCTTTCGGAAGCCTTTTCAGGAACTCCAGAACTCCAGACATTTTCACATTGCAGGAACATGGAATCTGTAGTTCCTGGACCAATTTTTAGTTTCTAATCCAGTTTAGTTCCTAATCCAATTTCTAATTTAGACGCTCTTCAGTGGTGCAGGATTTGGGCGGAGCTTGCGACATCGAGCCTCCATAGACAGACACCCACCATTTGAAGTGTTTGTGCTGCGTTTACTGACACTTTGAATTACTCAGAACACAAGGCAGTGCTGAGATAAAAATCAATAATAAAACAAGCACAACAAAATGCCCAATAAAAAAACTCGTTATAAAATGAACATCTGTGCTAAATTTAATTTAAATTGGCCCATTAGCATTGATTCTATAGAGTTAACTTTTCCTGCTTCAGCCTCCAGATCATGGTCAGGAAACACAGGGAGCTCTCTCTTTATTGTTCTAAGACTGAAGTCATTACAACTTCAGGCTTAAACTCCCGGCGCTACATTCAGCCGCTGGAACAGAAAACTCAGACAGTCTGCTTGTTTCTGGAGGAGTCGTAGCCTTTTATTTTACAGCAAACTCCACTTCATGCTGTGATTCACTATTACTGTCACTGTTACAGCAGATATGGTCTTGCTCCTGCTTTTCTTAATTTATGGTCACTAGCGCAGTACCTGTTCAAAATGTGCCGGACTTTATGGTGAGCACCGCTTTTCCCCTCATACGAAGCTAGAACTTAACTCTTCCAACTCTGTTTCACTTCAGTGTTCAACAACTAACTATTGATCTGTAACTGTAGATAATATAACATTAGCATAGCTGTATTTGGTGGCGAACAACTGTAGCAGCATGGTTATCATAGGTTAGCAATACTAGCTATCGTGGTTTGCTAACAATAGCATTATCTCCTGGCAGCATTGTTAGCTATTGTTAGCTCCAGTACAACAAAATGTTGAGCTTCCAATATAGTGAAACATAACTACTTTTTACCTGCACAGCGCCGTCAAAGCAACTTCTGCACGTCCTCGTGAGCTAGCTTTGTTTGCTGTATGAGGTTGAGTACTGGATCGGAGCATATGCTGCTGCGCCCAGAGCGTATCCTGCCGCATGGACTACTTACCAGCTCAATTAAAGAACCGCTCATCCAAACAACTTCACACGAGACACTGCATGTCCATGAGCAATAAACCTGCACTTCATACAGTGCCGGGTTCTAGAGATGTTGGTGCTACAAACAGAGACATTTCTGCCTTTATAGTTAGATGGAATTTCCTTCAGTTTGGTTTTGTTTATGTTGTTTGTTTTTTTTTTTGTGCTTCTAAATGTCTCGTTTTTATTGAATATCTAATTTTAGCTTGTCTTAGTATTTTGTACAAATTTTTATGTGCTGTTGCCTTGGCCAAAACTCCCTTGCAAAAAAGATTCTGACTCTCAAGTGGACGGGTTAAATAAAAACAAAAAAGCAAAAAAAAAAAAAAAA
>VXCM01003824.1:0-82162 GCA_014773175.1 Lucifuga dentata | reverse complement strand
TGCATTTATTCGGGCTTGGGACCGGCACAAGGAGGACACTGGCTTGTGCCCCCTTGAGGTTGCATTATGGTGTCAAAACAACTAACCTTCAATGAAATTAAATAGATATTATTCACATTTTTGAATAATGTGTGATGTAAATTGCATTATTCAAATTTTTAAAAATGAATAAATTTCAGTTCAGAGGTTCAGAGGTCTACATCAGGGAAACCAACAAACAGCAAATCTGTAAGCGGCTGGCCCAGCACAGGAGAAATAACAGGACCAGTCTCAGTGGTTTACCTCCACCTGAGCCACAGAGGACATTCCTTTGAAGATGATGATGTGACATTTTGGACAGAAAGGATGGTTGGTTTGAGAGAGGAGTGAAGGAGGCCATTTATGTTCATGTAGAGAGGCCTTCCCTCANGATGGTTGGTTTGAGAGAGGAGTGAAGGAGGCCATTTATGTTCATGTAGAGAGGCCTTCCCTCAACAAAAATGGAGTCTCAGATACAATCTACCATCACCAATAGTGCTGCTGTCTTCACTTCCTAAGAAGTTTGGGGATAGGTCCTGTATCCAACCAGGGGACCATTAAAAATTAGAAGTTGAAATTTATTATTTGAAATTTATTCATTGTTTGAATTTTGAATAATGTTTTTACATCAGGCATTATTAAAAAAATGACTAATTGTGATTTGACACCATAGTTACTATAGTTACTGAAGGTTTAACCTCCTTCTGTTCATTCATTTCTGACTGACGAAGCCGTTTAGATGGATGGTGAAACATTTCAGAATTAAAAACTTGAATCCAGTTGACCTGACTGAGTTTTCATACAACACACTTGAGTATATTTATGAAGAAAAAAATATACTTTTATATACTTGTGTGTGTGTGTCTTTAGGCTGCTGTAGACTGTGATGATCCTGAAGTTTTGGAAGCAGACGAAGGATTCCTGTCAGGAGGAGCACAGGGAGAGAGGGATGACAAGGCAACGCCGGAGGGAAGAAAAGTCCAAAAAAAGAAAGACAATCCTAAGGAAGGAGAGCAATGGAGAGCAAGGAAGGAGGAATGAGCGATTCCAAAAGCGAGGCTGAGAGGACGGTCTTTCAGTTTGGTGTATGGATGATAAAAACTGGACGATTAAAGTTGTATTCACATAGGACGAGTATTAACAGATGACTGATGACCTTGTGCGATATAGGAATTACCTAAAACAATCTGCGTTTCTTGTTGAGTTCACACGGGAGAAATGAAATCTGAATTTAGACCCTTTGAATCATGGAATCGCTGGAAATGCTTTAAGGCAAAGCGCCATAAAGACTCTGTTCAAACATGCTGGGAATTTTATGAATAGACGCACAATTCTATCGGGATATGAGACTGGGTAATGCAGGACGTTATGTGTAACGCACAAGATGAGAGATTTATTGTGGTACACAATGGCATCTCTCGTGGTGCCGTTTAGCTGGAGAGCAGTTCTCAATTTCCAGCCATTCGATTGTTCGGAAAAGATGCATTCCATGAAAATCTGAGCGCTGTGATTCAGGCGCAGAATTTAAAGAGCCACTTTGTCGTATCGCGATCAGGCTGCATGCTACACACGAAAACATCAAACATCAGAGTGTCATAATCCTCTGCATATCACTGCATTTATTGACACTAGGTGGGATGTTTTGCATATTTAATGTGCATTTCTGAATAGTCAATTAAAGAAAATTTGCATCAATGTAGGTTTCCATCAAACTTATGTGAATTATCTCAGAGGCTGATTTAATTCTACATAAACAAATGTTGACAGCAAACACACAAGTTCATGGAAGCTTTAAAAAAAAAAAAAAAAATAACGGTTCTACACGATCTTCACATTACAGACCTTAAAGTTCAATTCTGATTTTTTAATCAGATCTGATCTTTTTGTATTGATGGTTCACATTCATGTTTGTAAGTGATTCTTATCTGACACCAGTGTGAATGCGCTGAGGTCCTAAACTGCCACGCATGCGCAGATTTAGCTAAAATGTGAGCAGCATGCTACAAGAATAACAACAATAACCGTCATTTTTGTGCAACAATACAAACATGGTGGCATTACTGTGCAGCATACATGGTGCAAGCATATAAAGCCAGAAGACAATGCAGATAATAAGGGTGAGAATGAGAGCGAGAAGGTGACAAAAAACAAAAGCCATGGCAGCTGCTCTGTTAATGGCTGTTGCAGTGCAGAGAGAGGTGTGGGTACGAGGGAGGAGCCAGCTATAGTGGGACCGCCATGGTCAGAATTTCACAGAGGTACAGTTCACTGAAAACTTCAGGATGTCTTCATACATATATATATCTCCAACAAATTTAAAACTTCTTCATCTCTCCACTGACTCCCGTCACTGTTGTTGCTCTCCTCCAGATTTATTTTTACCAGGATACTATGAGGCGCTTACACTGAATGAGGACGACATGCGATATGCGCAAAGTAGTGAGATGTTAAAAAAAAACCCTCATGAATTCCGATCTGACCGGTCAGACAGCGGTCACATCGCCAGAGATCGGATATGGATCAGAACTAGCCCAGATCTGCTATGAAAAACTCAGATTTGGGTCACATGGAGGCAAAAAAATCAGATCTGGCCACTTCAGCGTGTAATGTGAATGTAGCCTTATTAGATGCACCAACAGACACTGGAGAAGCTGCCATCAGCTGTTATCAGATAATGCATGTCGCGTCATCATTAAAGGCGAAAAGCTGTTTCCATCAACTTTAATGGCGTTTTGTTTTATGCGAAACATCAGCTAATCCACCTCAGCCAAGCACATCATGTTTTAACGCAAATTTTAGAGTTTATGCAAATTTCCTGTGTTGTCATTCAGGCTTTCTTGTGCGCATATTCAAAATTCGCATAACAATAAGTGGCTGGAAATGCACCTACAAATGCCAAGAACAACATGTTAAGGAAATGTTACTAAGTCCTAAAATTGCTGCTTTTATGGAAAAGTGGCTCGGGGTTGTTTTAAACTGCAAGATAACAGAATGGGATGTGAGTCTGAAAAGGACTTTCAATTGAAATTTGATCCACGTGATATTACACAGATTGCATGTACTGAGCCTGTTGAAAGAAAGAAAAAGTCTTCATCACCAACTGCAGCAGCATGTCATATGTTGAGATTTTGTTCTACAGGAAATCTCTAACCCATATTTAAATATTCCACTGCAGCATCCATAGTTATGAAAGGTGCAGAATAATGAAATCTGACCCCAATTACCGAGATGCCGATGAACACAGGACTAATGTTTCTGACATACTGTGGGTAATCTACAGTGGCTTTTTAAGGTTGCTTTACTATTGGTTTTGTCATGTAAAGATATCAGGATGTTTGTGTATAAAATTCATAAAGAGACGAAGAGCATTGGGGGAAAAATATCAGCATCTTATCAAAACACTGTGTCTGTTTTTGAGTCCTGAATATTTGTTTATTAGAGCAAGTTTTCTTGATTCTGGCCACTGCTGTCACGCTCATCATCATCATCATCATCATCATCATCATCATCATCATCATCATTATCATCTTCAACTTATTCTTTATTGTCAAATCATCTTCACCATCACTCACATCATCCCCATCATCCTCATTATGTTCTTATCTTCTTTATTTTCATCAACACCATCATCATCATCATCATCATCATCATCATCTTCAACTTATTCTTTATTGTCACATCATCTTCACCATCCTAATGTCACCTTAACTCACATCATCCCATCATCCTCATTATGTTCTTATGTTCTTTATTTTCATCATTATCACCAGTATCTTCATCATCATCATCATCATCATCATCACCATCATATTCATCATCACGTCACATCATCATCATCATCTTCATCACCATCATTGTCATCACATCATTATCAATTTCTTTACCACCATCATCCTCTTCATCAGTCATCATCTTATCCTCGTCTTCTTTATCATTATTGTTATTTTCAGCATGATCATCTGTATCATCATCGCATCGCTGTTGTCATGTCATCATCTTTTTTTACCATGACAATTTGAACAATCATCACATCATCTTCATCCTTATGATCTTCACTTCCTCCTGCTCATCATCATCATCAGCTTTATTGCCAGTATTATTCTTGTCATTTCTATCATCATCATCATCATCCTCATCATCATCATCATCATCATTACCTTCATGTCTATCATCATTCTTATATCATCTTCAACATCCATCATCATCATCATCATCATCATCATCATCCTCACTAGTATCATCATGATTCTTATATCATTCTTTTTCAGCATGACATCATCATCGTCATCATCATCATCATCATCATCCTCATGACTATCATCACATCCTTATATCCATCTTCTTCAGCATAAAATCATCATCATGATCATTGTCATCCTTATATCATCATCATCATCATCATCCTCAATTTCATCATGATTCTTATATCCATCTTCTTCAGCATAAAATCATCATCATCATTATCATTATCGTCCTCATGACTATTATCATCATCATCCTTATAGCCATCTTCTTCAACATATCATCATCATCCTCACTGCTATCATCATCCTTACATCATCTTCTTCAACATACTGTATCATCATCATCATCACTAATATCATCATCCTTATATCATCTTCTTCAATGTAGCATCATCATCATCCTCCTCTTCCTCTGTTTTCAGGTGGATGAAGCAGCAGTCTTCAGCCCCCCCCCCGCCCCCCTCCCCCGTTAACTCTGCTGCCATGGCGCTGCTCTACCGTTACACAACAACCTCCCACCAATCAGCTCGCTCCTCGCTCCCTCTCTCTGTTCGTCAAATCTCAAGCGTTCCCTTAGCTGTGAACTTGTCGAGCCCACGCCGTCCCAGAGGGCACCTCACGACCACCTTCACACTCTGGCTGCTCTGATTGGTGGAGAGATCACAGGTCAGAGCCAGAGAGAGAGAGAGAGGGTCAGGTGATGCCCACTCAGAGGTCACATGGTTCTGTACAACAACTGCAGCTAATGCAAATACAGATAATTAGAGCATTTCCTCAGTACGAGATGACGTTTTCCTGCCATGAACTTTCTGCCTTCAGGAAGAAGTATAGATTATTTTCTTTTCTTGTGGAATAAAAGTTTATTTTTCAAAATATATGGATTTATTTTTAGTATGAAACATTCTGTCTGCAGTATTAATGCAGGAAAAATGATTCAGCAACAGCATTTGTTATGTGTTTTGTTTTATTGTTTGTTTTTTTGTTTTTTTTTGTTTTTTTGGGAGGGGAGGGCGAGNAAAAAAAAAAAAAAAAAAAAAAAAAAAAAAAAAAAAAAAACAGCAATGTTGAGAAATTCTATGTTCAGTGAACATTTAATGTTGTGTGTTTAAGTGTGTGTGTATGTCACTTTGATGCATTATTCCATTTTAAGAAACGAAAACACCGTTTTTTTTTTTGTTGTTGTTTTTTTATTAATGTGGCATTTCATTAAGCGAGATTGGTGGCGTTTGGAGTTTTTCTGTCTGTGTTTGCAGTAGTTTGAGGAAAGTGTGTAAGCAGCATTAAAAGCAGTAATAAGTGTGAGACTGAAGCCCGTTGTGCAGCAGTCACAAACGTGGAGGATTTTCACTCTTACAAAGCAGGACGGAACCAGAAAACGTGAGAAATACCAATTAAATATTTTGGAGGAGGTGTTGTGACCTTTCTGCTCCCTCCTCCTGCAGCGTTTCATCACTCCAGCATCTCTCTGAGTCCCAAACCGTTTTAATAAGACCAAACTTATCGCTAATAAAGTCTCTCAGTCTGCAGCTGCCAGATCTGCTGAGAGCCGCGTTTCTCTTTCAGCGCCGACATGAAAACGCGGAGATAAACCGAACAACGGGAAACGCCAAACAGACAATGGCGAGAAACACAGAAATACTCATCTGACATATTTATGCTGTATGAAAACCACGGCATCGCCACAATTATACACAAGAAGCTGCATTTAAACTGCATTTACAGTTTATTAAAAGAATATATTCCATGTTTGTAATTTTATTTGAAACCTTTGCAGCACTTTAAAGGACCATACCACCCATTTTGTATGTTTGAGCCTAAGATATTCAATTTTCATACACAGGTTACTGACAATCATTTCCCAAAGGATAAAACTGTATTTCAACTTTCCTGATATTTTGCAAAATCTCTTAATCTTTCAAAATCAAATATTCAAGTGATACACCCACCTTAAAAATCCATGTTTCTCCTGCTAACAGTTACACAGCCTTGTGAAGTCACAGTCATTTAAATTTATCCATAAACACAGGTCTTCTTTTAGGACTATATTGCCCGGTGGAGGCATACATTCACTCCATGCTTTTTATTGTGCTTAAACGCTAAAATTATGAAACTTCTAAANGGTGGAGGCATACATTCACTCCATGCTTTTTATTGTGCTTAAACGCTAAAATTATGAAACTTCTAAAAAAAAACCTGAATAAGCGTTTTGTTGGTGATGATGAATTACCTATCCCAAGAATGTTTCAAGTATCAACAAGTTGATTTTAATAGCGTACCAGAATGAACTGAAACCAATGGTTGTCTGAAAGGTAGGAAAAACATTTTTAATTCAGTGTTCCAGTAGTATGCTTTGGAAATGACTGTCAGTAATGTTACGTGTATGAAAATTGAATATATTTAGATTCAAACATGCAAAATGGCCGGTATGGTCCTTTAAATTCTCTGCTCTAGAGAGATTGATGCTAAATTAAGAGAGATAAGAGATCCACACACCAGAAGTCCCAGCACAGGGAAGATAGGTAAGTTATGTGTCGCATGTGTGTGTGTATGTGAAAGAGAAAGAGAGAGCGAGAGAGAGAGAGAGAGAGAGACACAGAGAGAGAGAGAGAGCAGCAGATGAAGCTTGAGGAAGAGGCTCGGTACCATGAGAATGTGTGAGATCAGACCTAAACTCACCATTTAAATACACTGATCAACTGAGCTATCAAATTCATTGATCACTAACTGCTGAAATTTACCACCAGACCAAACATGCAAACTGGGTCATATGGTCCTTTAATGTGTGTGAGAAAAACACATTCACTTCTAATCCACCTTACTGCAGCACTTACTGATAACATGTCATTTTAGGTACTCAGGCCCCTCCCAACAAGCCCACTCTGTTCTGACTGGCCAGCTTCTTCTATAAGGCAGGACCTGACCACACCCACAAACAAACACACTCTGATACTCTGATACTTGGCAGGTGTGTTAAACCACAGGTGTGCATGCAGGTAAATGAATGTGTGCTACATGGTGATGTCAGCATGTTACAGAAGTAAAGGACCAATCAAAAGAAAGCTTTCAGGGCAGTTCAGGACTGATGGGTTTGTCTTTTTGTCTTTCCATTACCATTTTTGGGTTTTGTCTTGTCTTTCCATTTCTGATGTCAAAGTAAAGTTTAGATGCTTTGACAGAGTTCAGCACAAAGAGTTCACACTCTGACTAAATTATTATTATTATGATTTCATAATGTTTAAACCAGAAATTATGCCAAAGGCCAAAAGCTTCTTTAGAACCAAGAAGTGCCATTAAACCACTTTTTTTTAAAAATTTTTTTACTAAAAGCAGAAACATGTAAACATCTATGCAGCATTAAAACACACATCTAAAAACCTGTTAACCCGTTTATCTTGTTTTTAATAAAAGAAACCAGATTATTCTGTCATTAAAACCAGAAACCACATCGAAATCACATTACAACTGCATCCAAACCGCATTAAGCCGTATCTAAACCACACTGACCTCACTCACTTCCTGATGTTTCAGACTCTGAACTGATCAATCAAATCATACGATGATCACACTTCAACTTATTGATTATATAGTTACATCTTCATCCTCCTCCTCCTCCTCTCTGCTTTAAGGTTTGAGGTCTTCATGATGTTTTAACTGTACAAATAAATTCAGCTCAACAGTGAAAGCTGAAGTACGTGTGTGAGAAGATGCAGTCACACGCTTTCCATTAAATCACTTATCGATCATTCTTATGAATGTGTGTGCGTGTGTGTGTGTGTGTGTGTGTGTGTGTNACTTATCGATCATTCTTATGAATGTGTGTGCGTGTGTGTGTGTGTGTGTGTGTGTGTGTGTGTTCGAGTGAATATTATTTCTGAATATAATTACCATTTGTTCGCATCCGTCGCTCTTCTTTCAGCACTAATGGACAGTCTGACTAAGAGCTTTTTTCTTTCATTTTTTCTTTCTATTGAACGCTTGACTCCCACTGCTGACGAGGTGACGATGAAGAGCTGTGCGGGTATACACACACACACACACACACACACACATAAACATAGACATGAAAACATGCACATACACACACAAAGGAAATCACTGTGAGACCTGGAGTCTTTTGTATCTCTGAAGTGAAAGACTGGTCTCTCTCTCTCTCTCTCTCTCTCTCTCTCTCTCTCTCTGTAATCTTGCTCTCTTTCCCGCACTCTTTATCAGATCACTTATTGATGCAAATCGGATGTCAACATTCAACACTTTTAACCCGGCAAGTACATTCAGATGGGGATAAAGCAGTGTGTGTGCATGTGTGTCTGTGTGTGTGCATGTTTGTGTGTATGTGTGTGTGTGCGTGTGTGCATGTTAGTTTCTGTTTGAAACACTTTCAGGTGATTTTTTTTTCACATGTTGATGAGCAGTTCGTCAGCTCGGTCATGGAGCCTTTCCACTTTCTGTCTGACTTCAATCTGCATTGCCCCCTCCTCCTCCTCCTCTGACATCCTAACCCTGTGACCTCTGACCCCCAGCCCTCCCCTGGTTTCTTCGCGTCTATGTCGATTAAACCTCCCGCTGTCTGTTGTTTCTCCTCTAATTGTCCGTGTTGGAGTTTGTGGGCAGCCGGATCGTATCAGAGGGATTTGGAATATTTATGGTTTCTGGGCGCAAAAACGTTCGGACCAGCCTGCCAAGGCCTGACGAGATCTTTAAGCCAAAATGTATTTTTGATTCTCAAACGATTTAGAAGAAAACATCCTTCTTCAGAGAGCTGAAAATACATGAACCTTTTCATGCTGGATTCACAGGCGGCTTCATCATCTTTACACGTTGTAAAGATGATGAAGCGTTGTTTGTCTGAACGTTGTTTGTCTGAACGTTGATCAAAGTCACAAGATTTTATTTTATTTCATTAATCCATCGTCGGCTCACTGAACATTAAAGGTCCCAATTTACTTTCAAATAATGAAAGACGAAAAGATGCAAGTACACCCACCCAAGGACTGGGTGGGTGTACTTCTGATACCTCCTCCTGGCTGTAATTGGTTGAAATGTCACATGACTTGTTGCTATACATCGTTGGTGAGGGGTTGGTGGATGGAGCTCATGTGACATTTGGACAGATTATAGCAGAAATATAACAAGAAGAAAAAAGAAATATTCAGACTAATGGACAGAGAAAACAGAAAAAGATTCTGAATCACGACACGTTGAGCCTTGCAAGAACTCATTCTGCTTCTAAAGTTATACTTCTTAGTAAGTATACTCAGGTCTGAATGCTCTTCCACTCACACACACGCACGTACGCGCACACACACACACACACACACACACACACACACATACAGAATCAACAGATCCATTTCCAGGTCTGGATACTGAAATTGTTTCTCGCTTTCTTTAAGACTGCATAGGAACATTTGTCAACATTTTTGTCTTTTTCTCTTAAACTAAAACATCAATCTTAATAAAAGAAATTCAAGCGTGTATATCAGATGACGGACTATCAACAAGAGCAGTTTAGTCCAGATCCAGATATTGACTTAGATACTGTATTGATCCAGGTCCAGACAGTGATCTAGATCCAGATATTGATGTTCTGGATTAAACCGCATTGAACCTGAACCTGAGTTTCCCAGCATGCTTTGAGGTTCACGCCTTGATGTAAATAGTTGTTTCCCGTGTTTATTTTCCTTGTGTTAGGAGGATGTGCTGCTGAATATTTAATAATCTCTTGTGTGTGTGTGTGTGTGTGTGTGTGTGTGTGTGTGTGTATTACCTCCCTCTGTGTGTTGACTGGTTAAGATTCTAATGTCTTTAGTTATTCTCTTAAATGAACAAACAAAATAAAAACACCAGTGGTGTGCGGTCAGGGCCAGCAAGGCCTTCTCTGCTGGCCTAGAGATTGTCAGAATCATCAAATTATGTTTTTTATAATTTAATATATATATTATTAATGCTATATGCATTTTACAAAGTTCGTTCCCATCAGTTTTGTTATTAACGTCATTTCATTTGTACAGTACTCTCCCCCTCAGTTTCACTGCTTCCAGTGCAGCTCATAGAAATTAGAGCTTTTATCCAATCAGATTTTCCACCTGTGCTGTCTCCGGGTAAAAAAAATCTAGCCTGAGGCTTTCAGAATCTCCAGTGAATCTCCTCTGCTATTCAAGAAAATAGGACGATGTTGTTGATTGTCATATATTTTAACCAATCAGATTTCTAGTTTGCCATGTTGGGCGTATTCTTTTACACATCAGAGCCTTCTAGCTGGCCTTGGCCTACGTCATCAGAGTACAGCATTATGCTAACAGCTAGACAGCCTGCCAGAAATTCATCAGAAGAAGAAGAGAGCCGGTTAGCTTAGCTAACTCAACCTAGCTAGCACGTAACGGAGCATTAATGTTTATTTAAACTTTCTTTCTTGATGTTTAGATTTTTTGATATAGTGCTTTAGATTTTTTGTTTAGATTTTTACTTAGTCCTGTTGTTTTTTTTAACACACAATGGCTGAAAGAGGAGAAGAAATGGATTAACTGACAACACTTTTTTCACATTTTGGAACTGAAACGCACCGATAATGTACAACCATGTCTTTAAACTCTTTCTAAAGACAGAAAGGAGGATGGACTTTGTCTTCAGATGATGAGCAGCTTTGGTAAGTCTGATGGATTTTTATGTGGCTGGAATCTGTGGAGAAGCCTGTTGAATCTGATTGTGTTATTTGTGTTTTACAGCATTTTTGCTTACTTGCTGGTCGTATGAGTAAATGTGATGGTTGTTGTGAGTTTGTTCTTGTTCCTTTGGTAATGACACTGATTTAGGCTATGCCATGTTTATATGTGATGCAGGATCCTGTCATAATGCATAATAATGCTACATCCTATTCATGTCTCTGCAGTTAGTGTGTTGTGACTGACATAGGTGTTGATCCTCATGTTAAATCACTTTATTCACTCGATAAAGGTTACTATCACTGTGAATATGGGCTGGTTATTTTGAATAACAGCAGCATATAGTCCTAGTGTCATGGTGAGGTTATTAGAAGGTGGTTTAATTGTGTGGGAGGATCGCATTGAAGACTTAGGTGTAAAATGCATGGCTGCCACTGAAACACACTATATACTAAATATACGGGGTGTCCCAAAAAAATGTATACACACTTTGGATTGTGTCAGCATTATCAGCAGTGCCTGGATCAGAACAGTCATCAGTTCCAGCACCTGCCATAACTCAAAAGATTCCACACTTCTTTAACTTGGATTATAAAACCTAGATATAATAAACACTGTATCATTTAGAGTGTGTATACATTTTTGGGACATCGTGCATGTGTGTGTGTGTATACACTACAGGCCAAAAGTTTGAGGCCACCCCTTGATTAAAAAAAAAAAAAAAATTATCAATACACTGTCTGTTTTACAATTTATTGCACAAGAAACGACAAAAATATATAAAATAAATGTAACTAATTTATGTGCGGACTTGTGTTCCATATATTCAGAGTTTCATATACATATATATGTATATGTATCAACCTTGACTGTGGAATGCTGTGGAATGCTCTACCACTGGAGTAAAGATCAGAGTAAACTTGACAGTGTGTAAACTTGGCATTTTTAAAAAGCATCTTAAGACTCATTTATTTAAGCAGGCTTTTATATGATGTTTGATTTTATTGTTTTATCCTGTTTTTATTCCTTGTCTTATTATTTTGTAAATGTTTTTGTGCTATTTTTATTGTGCAATTTTAAAGTATTATGTCTACCTTTTATTTTATTAATTTTGTTTTATCTTCATGTAAAGCACGTTGTGACTACAGTCAGTAGTCAGTGAAAAGTGGTATATAAAAGAAGTTATTTTATATATGTATGTATATATATATGGAGGGAGAGAGAGAGAGAGAGAGAGAGAGAGAGAGAGAGCTAAAGTGTTTATGAAGCTATCTAAAGGAAACACTAAATGAATGTAACAAATGAAACATGTTCACAGAAAAGTTTATTGAATAAAAATACGTATAAACACAACAAAGAGGAGATCATATGATTACTAAATATAAAGAGGTGAATAGATTATTGCTGGGAAAAGTCGGGATCAGGGTTATTATTTGTTTAGGATTCCTGAATCAAAAAAGAATTGAATCTGAATTCTGGCTGCTGAATCTTTCTTTCTTTCTTTCTTTCTTTCTTTCTTTCTTTCTTTATTGACATAGCAAATGAGTGAACCGACAGTAATTCCAAGGTGACAAACATTAATTCCATATGATAAATACCAAATACATGTTATGGTGTGGAAAATAGTTAAATAATAGGGTGAGATGTGATGTTACACTAATAAATAAATCTAATCATGATAATTTCTTTTGGGGGGTGGGGGTNATGGACAAATTAGCATAGCTAGCATTATGAGAGGATTTGTATATCAGCTAAAGTTAACGATAAACTGCCATCTTCATATTTAAGCTCCTGTTTGATCGCTGACCATATTCCCTTTTTGGCTTCAACATTCATGTGATCTCTATGTGTTTACTAATAAAACTGGGTGCTTGGTCAGCCTTTCTCCCAGCTGAACAGTGTGACATACGTGTGTAACATTCAAGCATCTTATTGGTCAGACACGACTTTCCACAGAGAGGTCAGCCAGCTAGGGTGTCTCTGGATTTATTTTTCACACAGCAGTGTGTAGACTTCCACTGAAAACCACAGAATCGATATTTTAAAATATCCGTGTGGATAACCTAAATTAAGAAATCCATGCCATTTAGGCCCCCTCACTGTTTAGGCTATAAAGTTTAAAGTTTAAACTCTAGAGGATGGCGAATCGTGTTCCCCTCCCACAGACTGCCGTTCCTCAGCATTCCTCTCTTCCTGTTTCTTCATGTGCGACATGAAAAGCCACAGAGATTTCCCTTCATGTTTCTCAGCGGCTGAAATACTAATTAGTTGTGCGCATAGAGAGAGAGAGAGAGAGAGAGAGAGAGAGAGAGAGAGAGAGAGAGAGATGGCCTCTGGCCAACAAGATGTCTCCGCCCCAATACCTGTTAAAGAAAGACTCAAATCAATACCTGAATGAGTGGAAAAACACAGAAAAGAATGAGCAGTACTTGAAACGTAGAGTTCTCCGATATTCCTCCAGCTGATTTGTTCATGTTTCATCCAGTTTGCATCAGAAAAGTGGATTTTTAGAAACAGCCGAGGATCCACCAGAGATAAAGTTAGCGTTAGCATTAAACCAAGTCTGCTTAAATGTCATTTCACCCATTAAATAGTCATTGTAAATGTATTCTGTCTGACCTTTGTGCGGTCGTTACATCATGAAAAACACATCAGGAGCTACACCAGGTTCAAAAAAGATCCCCTGCAGTTTTGCAGATATTTAGGCGCTTATTTCACTGAAGGAAAGAGCAGAAAACTTCCAGAAGCTGTGCTTCGTGCTGATCAAAAACAGTTCAGTGAACTGATGAACCCACATTCAAACCCTGCGATTTTATGGCTGCACCATAATAAACAGGAACCTTCTGGATGTCTGTGCATAATTTTATACATGACTGACAAATTTGGAATATTCGGTAACTTTGGGATCTCCACCAGAATTAAAACATTGGGTTTGTAGTGAGACACCGATGCGTCTGGCAGAGGAGGGAAACTTTTACACGAGGAGAACCTTCATCTTCTGTTCTCCGTTTGATCCACCGAACAGCAACTTCCGTGTGGGAGTTTGACTTGCAAAAGAGAAGTCAACTTTGCCGAAACTCTGCTGTCAGATGTCTCGCAACTTCTTGAAATGTCTTGTGGCATCCAAAGATGTTTTGAGGACATCTTGGGAAATGTTTCCAGATGTGAGGTGACAGTTTGGGATGGAGCGGATGTGCTGGTGTGAAGATAAAGGCTAGCATCTGCAGGGATCAGCCAGTTCTGTCTGGACTTCAGCTGGGACTCATGGCAGAAGAACACAGGCCATGTTTGGCATTAATATGGATGTCCACCAGGCGCCTTGTCTTCTGCCGTTCCTGCCTCTCTTTGTGTGCTGCCATGGGCCGCCGGGTGCCAGTGAATCGCACAAACAGCATGGCCGCCACCTCCAGCCATGCCAAGGTCATTAATAAACATCCTCAGATGGCTCCAGTGATTCCTACAGTCAGGCCTTGTGGCTCATAGACGAGTCGTCACTGCAATCCTCGCTCGCAGTTTACGCCGCAGATGATCAACTGACACCAACACCAAAACTGCTGTCGCAGAACTTAGTTTCGGAATTTCAGGGGATACCAAGTCGGTCAGGCTGAACGTGAAGGAAATATGGAAGCAGCTATGAAAATACAGAGTTTTGGATCTGAATGTTTCATTCATCCAGATTCTTAATTTAAAGGTGTTTTAAAGTTGTAATTTAACAGTTAAACGCCATTTTTGGGACCCAAATGTTCATGAAGCAAGTGTGAAGGACTCAATCTAAAAAGGGTCACATGACAGTCTTCAGCTGGGACTCATGACAATTTTCTAAACTTTATTCAAATTTAGTTTTTGATAAAGTTTTGCTCAAAATTTTCTCATTTTCTTAGGATTTTATATTTTATGTTGACCTTTCCAGTATCAATACCAAAATAAACCTCCAATCTAGTGAGGGAAGTTTTGATAAATTATGAACTTGTTTCCAGTGTTGAAAAGATAGAAACAATAATTATTTTAAATAAAATCCTCATCACTTTCAGTTTTCACAGCAGAAAAAAAGCAAAAAAAATCTCAAACTCCTGCAGCATAACTTAGGGCAGAGACATATGTCATATAATTTTTCCATGATAAAAATTTCTCTTATCATAATATTGAGAACATGTCATTGCAGCATGATGATGGTGATGATGATGATGATGACGCATGCTCAAGATGAAAAACAAAACAAATATGGTTGAAAGCAGAGCCTGAAGGATTACTTCCTATAAAAGGATGGAGGCTTTAATTGTTTTGCTGTTTACATGTTCGGTTAAAATATAAGGTCATTTTATTTGATGATACCATTTATGTTTTATACATGACTGAAGACTAGCAGGAAAAATTCATTTGAGTTATTGACAAATTAAAATATTACAGTTGAACTGAAGGGGAATACTCTTACTTTTACATATACAGCACATATAATTTTCTCATTATTGAACAACTTACAATATTATGTTATGTAGTCACCAATAAATTGTTTGTTCATATGTCTCAAATCTTGCTATCGTAAAAGTATCTCGGGATATCGTATTATTTTAAAGCCTTAGCATAAATTCACATCTGTTCTGAACATCTGGATCATCAAGATGTTCTGAACAGTCGTGATTTCACTAAAATATGGCTAAATGCTCACTTCTGTCTGAATCATGTTTGTCAAAATGATGCAGCATGACATTTCCATCTGCCTGTTTTCTGGCCATCTGAGTGAAAAGCATCATGGCACCCATCAGTTTTGCTCCTGTGGGAGAAGACATATATCACCGTGAATGCACACGCATCCTCCCACGGTTCAGCTGGAACCTGCACGCTGGGGACCATTTCCTGTCCCAAATTCAGAAAAAAAAAAAAAAAANAAAAAAAAAAAAAAAAACAAAAAAAATATGCACATTAGTAGAATTTTTCTGACAAACCAATCACACATCAGGAATAAATTGACAGTTCTCCTGATCTTCATCCGCTTTTTTAGATTTAGTTCATGAAAAACAGTAAGTTCACATTCCAGCTCTGATTGCCGAGCAGCACGGAAACGAACTTCCAATCAATCCTGCTCCAGTCCGAATATGAAGGGATGATTATATCATTAATAGAACAGCCACTGACGCCACAAACAAAAATCACCAAAAAATAAATAAAAGTAAATGAAGAAATAAGTAAATATATGTACCCAAATAAATAAATACATTTAGAAGTAATTAAATAAAATACATAAAACTAAATAACTAAATAAATAACTAAAACAAAAATAACAATAGATAACTAAATAAATAAAAAATAACTAAATAAGTAAATATAAATAAACAAAAAATTCACAACATAGAAAAAATAAAATACATAAAACTAAATAAAAATAACTAAATAAATACCTAAAACAAAAATAACAATAAATAACTAAACAAATAAAAATAAACAAGTAAATATAAATTAAAAAATGAACAACATAACTAACTAAACAAATAAATAAACAAACATGTTCCTGCATTTTGTTTATTTTTAAGTAGTTCAGTTGAACATTGTTGATATTTTCATCTGGGAACATTTTGTATTGGAGATTTATTAGAGAATACACTGAGAAATGTTTGTCTTTTGGACGGAAGAAGCCAGCAGGTTTTAAAGAGGATTTAGGGGAAAAAACTGACTGAGCAGAGCAGGTGTCAACACTTCTCACCTACGTACAAACGCTCTCCTAACATCTCTAGAGAGGTTTGCAAACCTCCGATCATGTGACTGCAATGACTCTCATCACTCCCATGTCGGTCGTCTGGCCAAAGGTGTGAACGACTCAGAGAATAAAGGCCAGTTTTCCATTCAGCACTGATTCAGAAGTGAAGGAGATACACGGATGAATGGAGAAAAAGTGCAGTTATCTCGAAGCATGTCCAGATATCAAATGAGTCAGATGACTTACGACATAATTGAAAATACATTTTAGCTGCAGAAAAACATTGAGTGCTAAATGTTTAACGTTGAATGCTAAATGTTTGATATTGAATGCTAAACGTTTGACATTAAATGTAAATATTTGACGTTGAATGCTAAATGTTTAACGTGGAATGCTAAATGTTTAACGTTCAATGCTAAACGTTTGATGTTGAGTGCTAAATGTTTGACATTGAATATGTTTGATGTGGAATGCTAAATTTTGACATGGAATGCTAAATGTTTGACATTGTCCACTAAAAGTTTGACGTTGAACAGTTAGCAGGATTAAGATCTTATTTTTTTTGTTTTCATTGATACATGTGGAATAAAAGTGACACTTTAAGCATGTTTTGAATATAATTTCTTGTGTCTTGTGTTGCAGGGACTCATGACTGGTTGGTAGGTTTCACCTAAAGGCCATTTCACTGACATTTAGAAGTTACTGTTTTTATCTGTATTTTTTTTTTTTTTTTNTTTTTTTTTTTTTTTTTCAAACCCCTCATTTTCATATTTGGGACTCTTTGTGCTCCCCTGAGCCACAGTTTGGGAAACACATCAATTGTGTTCCTTCTTCCTGTGTTCATCTTCATTCAGAGTGATATTGACCAGTGAGAGTGATAAGACAACAGGCACAGATTGATCTCTGCCTCCACTCTGTTCACGCTGTGTGTGTGTGTGTGTGTGTGTGTGTGTGTATGTGTGAGTCTGTTTGTCTCATGCTGAGGAATAATAACCACCTCACCATCAGATGTCATAATATCAGTGTCAGAGGAGAAAATCCATCTCATTGATCAAGAGATGAGAGGCTGATGCAGCTGTCTATCATTTTGATTGATGGACCTGTCCACTAGTGAAGGAAAGGTTAAGGTGGGCGGGGCCAGAGGACTCCATGGCTCAGTGACAAATCGATGAATCGTGAACAGATTTCTTTGTCTCCTATCATTGTTGTATACTTTGTGCACAGTTTGAAATATTAGCCGACGGTGGAAACAAATAGAATCTGTTTATTTAAAGTGATCAGTCCAGCACGACAACGATCAGATTTACTACCACATGGAGATTTAGGACATCAGCGACATGTCCTATATGTCCTACATGTTTGTAGTCACCCATTCTACTTGTGATTGTCATGGACTGAATCAAATGTCCAGTTTGGTGACATAAGGACTTGTAGTGTCAGGAGGGTGAGGAGTTCAGACACCCTGAAAGGAGCCAGCTGACGTGGTTTAGCGTTGGATCAACATGCCTCCTGGATGCCTCCCTGAGGAGGTATTCTGGATGCATCCAGCTGGAAGGAGACCACAAGGTAGACCCAAGATACGCAGGAGGGATTATAGCTACCTTCTGGCCTCTGAATGCCTCAGGATCCCCCAGAACGAGCCGGAGGACGTGACGAGGGACAGGGAGGTCTGCACTACTTTGCTTAGCCTGCTGCATCTGTGATCTGGACCCAGATAAGCCAAGGAAAAGGGATGCATGGATGGATGTATATTTGTCTATTCATGTCCTAAATAAAATCTATAATCTCTTTGGCTCAAAGGATTTGTTTTTAATCCCACTTATCTATTTGTTTTTGAGTGTTTGCTTGATATTTAGCAGGATATCTCAAAAAAGGATATATCAAAAAATTAAACATCTTATAGGCCAAATTTGATGCATTTGGCCTATAGGTGGTGCTATAGAATGTAAATAAATATATATTTGTAAATGTCCATAACATCATGAGTCTGACTTGCTGTAAATTTACACAATTCATCCTTGTACTTAGAATTCCCCCAAAATCATGACATATCAGTCAATCAGAACAAACATCTGACTCTGTTTGGATTTTAAAAAAAAAACAAACAAAAACAAAAACAGAACATCCAGATTAAAGATTTCTGAAACAGAAATTAATCGGATTCATAAAAAATCTGTGAAATTTTCTGTCCATTAAAATAGCCACAAATCTGAATGAGGTTTCATCTGGCCTGCATAACAGACGGATCTCCTCATTAAAAACGATAGAGGACAGACAAGCTTTTGTTTCTCAGAATATTTCAATAAACAAACACACGGTTCCATCCCGTAATTTTGTGTTTTTCCTTGCTGAAAGGTGTTACATGTTTCAGTTGATGGAGGCTAATTTTGGAAATGGTGTGTGTGTGTGTGTGTGAAAATTGGTATTGTGATAATTTTGTCCTCCGGAGATCCAGTTTCCAGTTTCAGAGCAAACTAAATGTGATTCACTTTCTGTTCCAGCTGCTGATTCTCAGCTTCTTCACACCGATGCTTGTTTCTTCTGGCGAACCTACAGTGAATCCCCAATCACCTGGAAACACATTTCAGGCTTCCTGGAAAACCTGGAATTAAATGCAACAGGTCTGTTATGGAAAATGTCCTGAATATGATCAGTGTGACTGAATGACTGGATGGAAATCTGGACAGTTTCTGACAAAGTGTAAACAACAAGCGAGGAATCAAATGCAGATGACAAGAAAAACAAATGTGGGAGAATTTTCTAGAACAACAAGTAGAATGTTCAGAATGATTGTTTAAAATTTTACTGAATTCTTCTAGAATTGTTTTGCTTGATTTACAAAAATCCTTGATTGTCTTATTTCTTAGAATTTCCTAGAATTGTGTAGAAAGTCAAAAATCATAATTAAAAAAAATAATTTAGATTTTTTTTTTTTTTNTTTTTTTTTTTTTTTTTTTTTCTCTCCCCACAGCATAGATGACATGGAAAAAGACAAAGTTAATGAAAAGTAAAACAGTAAAAATGTCTTCAGTGGGTTAATAAGTTCAGGATGTCCTGACGTTTCCTGGACGTTCCCATGGCATCTCGCTGTCATGGAATTATTCCTCTTTATAATGAGACGTCCATATGGAGGCGTTTTATTTTGGCAAGTGCAGATGATTTATTTTGAAGCCATGTCTCTCCTGAGCCGTATGTGCCGTAATAACTGTTAGCTAATAATAACTGATAGTTCATGGCTGACGAGCGATGCTAATAGAGAGAAGGCTAATTGTAGTCGCCTGGTCACGGCTGTGAGGAATGTCTCTGCAAGGAAAATGAACTTTATTCTTAAATTACAGGCCCCTCTGCGGCACACGCGCCTGTCCTATTATGTGCTAATTAGCAGACACTGGGGACTCTTTAGCTAACGAGCCTGGGATAATTTTAACCCTGCACACGGCTGCAGCACGATGCACAAGCACATACAGCCACAATGTGAACATATGCTCCTCTTACGTAAAACACACACACATATGCACACATACACACACATTCTCTTACATATTGACATGAGCTCCCAGCATGCACCAGCTTAGCTGCTGCTGTGCTAATTGGCTTGATGTGGTTCTGAAAATAGTTTGAGCACAGTCCCCTGTCTGCCTGCAGAAAGATCATGCCCTTTCAGTTCACAGGCCCAGCAGGCTGCCACAGGAAACGGAGCTTTAAAGGTGCATTTCACCTCATGTTGCGTTCATTGTCCCCTCAGTCGCTGCAGCAAACGTCCATCCTTTTGTTTTAATTTTGCTCCACTCAGGCCGTTTTATTTCATTTTTTTCCCCCACCTCATCAGAGATTAACCTTTGAAGCCAATCAGACCTCCTGACTGATTAAAAATGCAAAATATCATGAAGAGTTCTTTTAATTTAATCCTGGAATCTAAAGTCATTTTTTGCTATTTTACTTTTGTGTTTCAGTCGCTTAAAAAGCTGCACTATAAAATATCTTTTTACTAGAACGGACAGTTTGTCTGGTGAAAATCTGACAAACTGTTTTCAAGGTCTCATTTGTCCTGCAGATCGAGTGTGAAGGATTGATAAAAATTGGATTGCATGACAGGTGTTAAGAATTTTCTAGAATCTCACTTTATCTTTTTTTGTAACTAAATTTTTCTACTTTTTGGCAAAATTATTCTAGCAATTCTGGGCGAGATACATGGCAGGCAGGTATGACTGATGTGACTCATTCAGGCTCAGGGAGCTGACTAAACCCTGAGCGAGGATGAAATCGGTAATTAGTCAGCACCTGTGTGTGTGTGTGTGTGTTTAATGGAATGTGTGAATGTCAGCATGCTGCTGCTCACACAGATCAGAAAGTCACAACGTTTGATCAAACAAAGGTCAAAATGTCCACCAAGCGTACTGAACCACCAACCTGCTGCTGCTGCTCTCTCAATGACCTTTGACCCCATGTACATAGACTGTGCACAGAGTAAAGAGTCTCTCACTCTGATTTTACATCACTGATCAAAAGTTTGATTAATTAAAGGTTTAATTAATCGTCTAATGCCTTAATCTCTGAAGCTGAAAGGAATTTGAGCCCTTAAAGGGCCATCCTGCCGATTGTGCATGTTCTGAATACATGTTATGTGACTGATAATCAATTAACAAAACATAAAACCCTATTTTAATTTTACTGTTATTTGTTTCAAATTTTAATTTTTGTTCAAATCTCCTAATCTTTCTATGATATGAAGACTTAGATGATTCTCTACTGTAAACTCTGGACAGTAATCAGAAATACTCAGCGGACAGCCTGAAAATGTTTTTGTTTCTGGAAAGTTTGTGAAGATGCCCGGTTCGTTGCCGCGGCCTCGCTTCCCTTCGAGGCGTGAAGCGAAAGCAGAGCCGCAGCCAACTATCTGTCTGCCAGAAAAGCAAACTGATGGCCGAGCATCAGTCTGCCTCTATCCCAGCCGGTTAAGCTCTGAGCTGCCATTACTCACGTCCTAACAGCCTGTAATGGAATTTTCCTCAGATGAGCAAAAGGTTGTCCAGCCACTCGCTGCAGATCAGAAAAAAGCAGCTCAGCCGACTGGAAACGTAACAGGAAGAGAACAAACCAGCCTCACATTCCGCTCGTTAAACCTCTGCTGAAGTTTCTCCCTCTGTGTGCATGTGTGTGTGTTTATTCACGGCATATTTTGTATTTTGCAGATGATGTCATTGTTTTGGCATCATCAGGCTGTAGCCTCCAGCAGCGTTGGATCTGTTTGCAGCTGAGTAGGAAGATGACGGTCAGAACCTCCAGATCTTCTGCTGGAAAACGATGGATTGTGCGGGTTTCTGGCCCGCCTCACGTCTTCTTCACAGTGGTGGAGCGGTGGACCTCACTAAGGTGAAGCATGTCAGAGCATTTCCATCCACCTATTTTATGTGAATTTTGAATATGTGCATGAGAAAGCCTGAATGGGAACACAGGAAATTCATATTAAACTCCAAAATTCAAATTTAAAAAATGTATGCACTTGGCTGAGGTGGATTAGCTGATGTTTCTCGAGACAAAATGTGTTTAAAGCTGATGCAAACTGTTTATTGCATTTAATGATGACACAACACGTGTGCTGCCTGGTGAGCACACACACACACACACACACATACACCTTGGAAGAACATATAGTCATCAACAAGCGCCTGCAGGACTGATGGGCACTCATTTCTATTTACAAAATCCTGATACCATATGCTGGAGGAAGAAGCAGAACGTGCACACATCAAGCATCCTCACACTTTGGCTGGATTTACACAACACGACACGTGACCTGTTCCCGATCTTTTGCTTACGACATATATCAGATACGCTTCCTGAAGATGTAAATGGTAAAAATACACATGAAATCAGATATTCTCAGATCTGTTCTGGACCACTTGCATATGTGTCAAGTCAAATTTATTTGTAGCCGAGGATTACATACAATGTCTCAAAAGGCTTTACAGACCCGCACATTAACAGTTCCCGACCCAGCCCAAGCCCTCTAAGAAGATGAGGAAAAACTCCCTGAAAACCTTATTATATAAGGAAAATGCAAGAAACTTCAGGAGAGGCTATTCAAAGAGAGATTCCCTCTCCTCAAAAACAACCAGGTGTGTAATAGGAGCTGCAGTTGTAGAAACAGGTAAATTACAAAGATCAAAAACAAGGAAATATTGCAGAATAATATGAACAGCAAATAATCAATGGTCCAGTGTCACTTTAGACAATATGAAATCAAAGCTATGATGACTAAAATATGAGTCATATAAAATGAATGGGGTGGGAGGGTGGCTGCTGCTGCTGATGCTCATGGGGTGGTGGTGGTTATGTGGAAATAAATCATATATGTATCGATACCTATGGAATTAGTTTTGTGCCAAAATTATGAGTGAGCACTTACAAATTTTGAGCAGAAAAATTATTTTTATGCAAGCAAAAATTTAATTCATAAATCACACTAAAATCATCTCCATGTATTGGTAACATCTGGGGTCAGGGAGAATAATGCTTTTGTATTTGTGTGAACTGTCCCTTAAATTTATTTCATCACTATTGGCTTGTTTTCTGTTCAGTACCAGAAGTGAGAATATGTAAAAGTAAACCCGAAGTCCAGGTTTTTGTAACTTGCATTTATTGTAAAGAAGATCACAAGTACACAATATTTCCACTGTCTCAGTCTTGCTTTGTCATTAATATTATTGTAATTTAGTGTTCATAATTTTTTAGGTTCTTCAAGATCCAGGGATTGACTGGGAGAGTGCCACACTGAGAGAGGACTCTAATGAGACAGCTGTGGTTCCTGAGATTGAATGTTCATTGGATGAGGAACCCTGAACACACTACATAGATCTGTTGATCCTTTGGAAAATTCTCAGTCACATGGTCATGACTTGTACAGTATATACGTTTCTTACACTGGGTGTCAAACTAACAGCTTGAAAACTTCAGCACAACAGCTGGTTGTTTTTTTTTTTGTTTTTTTTTTTAACAGAGTAGCAGGCAAAAATACACTTACAGAAAGACAAAAACACACTTTATAAGACATACAACTGGAACAGTAAATTATTCACCAGGGAATATAGTCCCAGGAAAAGACCTGCATTTATCCAAAAATTAAGACCACCATGACTTCATAATTGTGCATAACTGTTAGCAAGTGAAACATAGATTTTTAAGGTGGGTGTATCACCTGAACATTTGATTTTGAAAGACTGAGATTTTGCAAAATATCAGGAAAACTGAAATATGGTTTTATATTTTGGGAAATGATTGCCAGTAACGTAACATGTATGTGAATTATATATACTGAGCTCAAACATGCAAAATGGCTGGTATGATCCTTTAAAAGAGCTGCTCAGATACAGAACCTTTTTGGATGCATCACTAATGAGAGTGATACTGTCATTGTAATTACAAACACTGTTTACAAAGAAATATGTATGTACAAAGAAATACTGAAAGTAAATGTTTACAAAGTCCTGTTTGTATATCACTACAACAATTTTTATTAAACTCTGTAGAATCCACCTCCATATCTAACTACCTCAGTCATGAGTTTCCTAAACTCAGTATAAAGTGTTGAGATGCTGAACTGGAAAAGTCACTGTATGCGTGCATGCACTCACAGTTGGGTAACAAAGTGTTGTTCCTACATTCATGGTCAAAGTTGTATGTTATGAAATGTCTCTTCTCATCAGGGAGGATGAGGATGTGGGATTGTCCTGTCATCCACTGGAGCATGTTCTGCACTCTAAGGAGCACTGTGTCAGCATCTTCACTGTCTGCCTCTCCATCAGCAATGCCTGGTGTTTTTTTTGTTTTNGGAGCACTGTGTCAGCATCTTCACTGTCTGCCTCTCCATCAGCAATGCCTGGTGTTTTTTTTGTTTTTTTTGCAAAGATAATAACATGAGGTTAATAATAAAGGGCTCATAGAACCAAATCCAAATACCATATTTCTGTCATTCACAAAACTCTTAATAGTCTAGAGACAAGTCTTCCATGGGAAGTATGTACATTTATCTTTGAGGCAAAAATTCCACTGACCAATGGCAGCTAGGCGTTGTCATAACACTAACATAGACTAAAGGCCTTTGCAGCTTTTTGATTTCTGCAGTGGCCCAGTTCATCAACAGGAAGCAATTAGGTGCATGGTATATTGGACACTAGTGTGTGTGTGTGTATATATATATATATATTAGTAATGTTAGTAACCTTAGATGTTAGTAATGTTAGCATGTTTTTGAAATTCTCAGTGTTTTCCAACAAATTCCAGACACTAAACATATATCAGTGCATGCATATGCAGTGCAAAAAAACTATGTTTTAGGATATCTGCCATTATATTGGTAAAGCTTCACTCATAAGAAACTGTGTCAATACGGGATTTAAGAAATATAATTACTCAGCTACAGAGAAACATGAAAAGAGACTCTGGAGAACTGTCCATCACTTACTTTTTTCTGACTATAATAAGTTGATGAATTTGACAACCAAAATATCAGTGTCAACTTTGTCAGCCTGAATTAGCAGCTGTCATTAAGTCACAGTCTTCTGTATGTAGCCCTATAAGCCCTACCAGTGACTATTTTGTGTTAATATATATATAGTTAAAAAAAAAAATAAACAGTTAATAACCACAAACCTTGTCATCTGCTGCTGCAGTTACATTTCCAGGCTCTGGGTGTCTGGTGTCCATCTGCAGTGTGGCACCGTTTGCCGGAGCAGCAAAGACACCAGACTTCTGGCTACTGATTCAACTGTGCCATGGCCCTAAACTAATTTAAGATTAAACATGTTTTCTGTTAAAATAATCATAAAACTGAGTAAATACTATGCTCCTGTTATCTAGCAAGATCAGCTACAAAATTAGCGCTCGCTAATATGAATCGGTTGAGACTTGGCACACAGTACTGTTGTTGTGGCATTATACAAATTCAAAACCATTTTTAAAAAATTGATGTAGGAATATTAAAAATTAATATTCCTGACGATGTGACCTATCAATATTTTCAGGATGATTTTATTTTATTTTATCCAGCAGGTCATCATCAAAGTTNTGACCTATCAATATTTTCAGGATGATTTTATTTTATTTTATCCAGCAGGTCATCATCAAAGTTGCCTTGATTTCCTGTACTTTGCGGTTCGCATCTCTTCCAATGGCCTTCTGTCAGGAAGTGTATTGATTGGACAGGAGACTGTCATGGGAGGGTTCAGGAGTGAGGACTCAAATGCAGGCTCAGGCAGAGTATGTGGAAAAAACAGTTTTTAATTGCAGTCCAGGCAAGAATACTACTGATAGTGAGGCAGGTTGAACTTACAGGAATCTGGCAGAATATTCAAAAGGCAGGCAGTGATAAAATAAAAGAATCAAACCAACAAACATAAAGACAGGAAAACCAGGAGACAAGAAACAAGCTAACCAGGTCAAACAAACAAACAAGACAATCTGGCCGAAAACAAAGGAACCCAGGGTAGTATAAATACTGAAGAGGTGATTAACTGATAGAACACAGGTGATGGAGAAAACTGGAGGGAAACTAAACAAAAACCGGAAGTAAAGCAAACTAGACAGCAATAAAACCAAGACTACAAAATAAAACAGGAAGTGACCAAAGAACCGATCATGACAGAGACTGACCAATCAAAAATTTTAGCAATTTCAGGCATCTGATTGGTTGACAATTATGGCACAAAAGTAACATGCCAAGTTGAGCGAGCAGACAGCCACACCCTGAGCGAGCTGTAAATCAGTGCGAGCAAGGAAAGAGTAAAACCGAGCACAAAATAGATTTTTGTGTGCTCAGATTGATTTTTTGTTTGTATAAAAATAATTTTTCTGCTAAAAATTTGTAAGTGCTCACTCATAATTTTGGCACAAATCTAACTCCATAGATACCTGCCAATGCGACTGCTGTGTACATACACAGATTGGAATTTCCTTCCCATTCCAACTCCTACGTAACGTTCTACTTCATCTGCATATGAATGATGTCAGCATCAATATGATAATGCTCTCTGCAAACAGAAATGGAGGACATACTATATATATATATCAGACATACTGATGTGTGTTTGTGTCAAATAGACGGGTTAGTGTGTCATAACAGGCTCCTGTTACAGCAGCAAAACTCCAACTCCACCCGCTTCTTCTCCATGATTAACCCATGAACCAGTGGCGGGCTGTGCATTTTACACTTAGGCCTTCAGTGTGATCCTCCCACAATTAAACCACCTTCTAATAACCTCAGCGTGACACTAGGACTATATGCTGCTGTTATTCACAATGACAATAACCTTTATCGAGTGTAATAAAGTGATTTAACATGAGGATCAACACCTATGTCAGTTACAACACACTAACAACAGAGACATGAATAGGATGTAGCATTATTACGCATTATGACAGGATGCTGCATCACATATAAACATGGCATAGCCTAAATCAGTGTCATTACCAAAGAAACAAGAACAAACTCACAACAACCATCACATTTACTCATACGACCAGCAAGTAAGCAAAAATGCTGTAAAACACAAATAACACAATCAGATTCAACAGGCTTCTCCACAGATTCCAGCCACATAAAAATCCATCAGACTTACCAAAGCTGCTCATCATCTGAAGACAAAGTCCATCCTCCTTTCTGTCTTTAGAAAGAGTTTAAAGACATGGTTGTACATTATCGGTGCGTTTCAGTTCCAAAATGTGAAAAAAAAAAATGTTGTCAGTTAACCCATTTCTTCTCCTCCTTCAGCCATTGTGTGTTAGAAAAACAACAAGACTAAGTAAAAATCTAAACAAAAATCTAAAGCACTATATCAAAAAATCTAAACGTCTAGAAAGAAAGTTTAAATACACGTTAATGCTCTGTTACGTGCTAGCTAGGTTTACTTGAGGTAGCTAAGCTAACTGGCTCTCTTCTTCTTCTGATGAATTTCTGGCAGGCTGTTTAGCTGTTAGCATAATGCTGTAGGCCAAGGCCAGCTAGAAGGCTCTGATGTGTAAAAGAATACGCCCAAACTCAAAATCTGATTGGTTAAAGAATATGACAATCAACAATGTCGTCCCGTTTGCTTGAATAGCAGAGGAGATTCACTCGAGATTCTGAAGGCCTCAGGCTAGATTTTTTTACCTGGAGACAGCACAGGTGGAAAATCTGATTGGATAAAAGCTCTAATTTCTATGAGCTGCACTGGAAGCAGCGAAACCGAGGGAGAGAGTACTGTAGAAATGAAATGACGTTAATAACAAAACTGATGGGAACAAACTTTGTAAAATACATATTGCATTAATAATATATATATTAAATTATAAAAACATAATTTGATAATTCTGACAATCTGTAGGCCAGCAGAGAAGGCCTTGTCCTGATGCAGAGATAATGTAAATGCTCACACAACATATCAGATGTTTCTCTCTGCATGTGAAAGTTTTAATCCACTGGTCATATTTTAAATAGTTTTCATCTTTGTCCATTTAAGTTTTGTTTACATCCATTTCAGAAATGTGCGCATGCTTAGCTGCATCCTGCTGCTACAGGTCAAAGGTCAAAGCATGTAAATACNTCAGAAATGTGCGCATGCTTAGCTGCATCCTGCTGCTACAGGTCAAAGGTCAAAGCATGTAAATACAGGTATCAGATACGAGCCTCTTATCAAATAAAATACGTAAATACACTTAACAAAATATTGGATATGGGCAAAAGATCGGAATTGAGCATCAAGACTTGTGGTGTAAATCCGGCCTTTGAGAACATGTTATGTGTTGTTTATCTGAGATCAGGTGACTTTAAGTAGCTCATTAGTTTCTCAGACTGCATATACGCAGTGACAGACGATTGTTTTACTCACACCAAAAATAGCAGAGAGCAGCAGTTGAGGCTTTATGAATAAGCTGAGTACCACCAGAACGTGTGTGAGATCAGATCAAAACTCGCCATTTAAAACTGGCTGATCAGCTGAGAGTTTATCTAATGTATTGATCATTAACACGAGGCAATTTGAAACATCACCCAGATTTCATACTAATGAACTTTATGACCAGAAAGAAACACGTCTTAATTTTAATGTGATGGCGTTTTTTATGAATCACTTCCATGACATGTAGATGAGGAAATACTGCAGCAATGCCTCTGTCAATGCAAACGCTAAAAGATGCCTTTACAGACGTTTATGAATGAGAGAACGATATTTGCCCATAATGACGTGGTAAATCATGCGCTACCGTTTATGAATGTGGCCTATTGTGTTGCTGGTCTTCTCCTTGAGCATCGCTTCACTCCTCCATGGTATCATAGGTGAAGTTGAGGCCGAACCTGAAATTTGATTTACTTACTGTTGTTGTCAGTCACTGAGAAGCTGAAAAATCAGCATAAATGGATGAAGTTTTGGTGTTGTTGTTATTGTCTGTTTCTCTGTAGTTTGATTGCAGTGAAACATTTTGATTAAAGCGGCTCATTGACTTAATTCCCAACAAAAAACTCGACCAACGTTTGCTTCTTGTTTCCTTTGAAGCCATTTTCTCAGCCAGCCACGCTCCTTCCCGCAGTCGCAACTGTTTTCATTATTTTTTTCCTTTTCTCACAAGAGAAAGAAAAACGCCGCCACTGTCTCATTACTTTCACAATTATTTCAGTGTCTGTCAGAAAAGAGAAGCTAATCACAATCAAAAACGAGGAAAATGTTGTTGTTTGATCGGATTTTGATCTGGCGGTGCCTCATCGGCCTTCAAACGCCTCCTGAAAGACTTGATTTCTTTTCCTGCTGCTTTCAAAGGACTCTTTCATCTGCAGGATTTTTTGACATCATTCACAAGTTGATGTGACTGGTTGCACGCTGTAATGTCAGCAAAAGTAAAGCAAATTAGAGGAAGAGAAAAGTCGACATTTGCTACAAAAAATATCCATCATGAGCCAGTCGTTTAATCCAGCTCTGAGTCATTAAAGCTTCTTTATCCTCCAAAAAAAAGAAGTGAAAAGCTTCTAAAAGAAAAGAAAAAAAAACTGCTTCAAATCCCGATTAATTAACATGATTGAAGGATTTTATTTAATTGACATAAAGCTTGACAGTAGCAGAAGAAGTAGCAGAAATTATTGAATAAACTGAAAAGGAACACTTAACCCGTTCATGACAAAGACTCAATATGATTAAAAATAATAACTGAACAGAATTTGGTCCATATTGCCATATTGTTTCACTGTGATGAAATTTTCCGTAATAATGCTTTGGACAAATGTGTAGCAGGACACACACATGGGTGGTTTTGAATCCATAAAAAATGGAATAGTTTTATTCGTGACTGAAGGTGGATTTTTTTTCTCCCAAAAGCTCATAGTTTTCTCTTCATGTATATTTACTGTATGTACTGAGTTGATAGAAAAAAAAATTATCCCACTTGATGAAGACTTTGAAATTCACATCTCATAGAAAAATGTACTAAAGTTGTTGGTGAAAAGCAGCAGTGTTTGTAATTTTTGGTACAAATGTGTGTGAGGTTGACATTTCTAAAATCATATCAACAGAACTTGACCTAATTAAAAGCAGCCATTTCCTGCTTTAATTTCAGTTGTTTTCAGTAATTTACATACACAGTAGAACATGTATGTAAGTATTTTTTTTATTTACTGTGTGTCCGGCTGGAAATGATGAATCCCATTAAGTGTTGGTGAACTCACCACAATGTGCTGCTTAATTATTCCTTGCCATCGGGCTGAATGTTCATTATGCCGCAACTAATTACTGCTGCACTGCTATAATGGTTTACAGCCAAACGGACACACCATGTGTGTGTGTGTGTGTGTGTGTGTGTGTGTAATGAAGATGCCTGCACGATAAGAAAATGGGTGTTGGATCATTACAGTCAGAAAATGAAACTTCTGTCTCCACTTTTGGCTATTTAAAGATATCTGGGCTTCAAACAGTTTGGCCAATCAGCACTGAGGGGGAGGAGCTTAAAATCATGGGCGGGGCTTTAACCCTTGTGAGGTCTTCATTTTTTTGTTACACACGGAGTCCTGTGGGTCTGGTGGACTCACAGCATTATTGGGACTTTAAAACAATACATCCATAGCAATTTATGTACAGTCACTTTACATATGTTTACTTTAGCTCAATTACAAGCAATATAGACACAATATATGGTTAACATTTTCCATGTACCTCTGCTAAAACATATTTATGATTAAAGGTGCTATTAATTTTTTGTGATAGAATGTGAGTTTTGAAGAAAAAAATAGGCTATAGTCAAGACATGGATGACATGGATGCGTCCCTCTCCCAATTTGGAGCTGGGGTACAGTGTGAGAAAATAGTGAATGCTTACAATGTTTTTAAATTATTGTATAGGTTCCTATAAGATAAAAAATGCACACACACCAAGTGTGTGTGTGATAAAATGAAGCAGCACGGCTCTCTGAGTTAGACAATACAACAATATACAATATAACAGTGTTACAACATCATCTGTGTGTGGGAAGCTTCCCGCACTACAGAGGTGAAGAGTGTGGGAGCAGGCACTCCTACCTGGGCCTGGTGTGTGTGTCTGTGTGTGTGTGTTTGTGTGTATGCTTGTGTGCATGTTATACACAGACAAACTGGGAGGTGATTTCTGATTTTGAAAAGAAATAAGAATTATTATAGACTGGGATTGTGTGCGTGTGCATGTGTGTGTGTGTGTTGAGGGGTGGGGGGTTTGAGAAAAATGGTGGACAATCTATGAATGCATACTGCAAATCTATAGGAGCAATCTCACACACACACACACACACACACACACACACACAGCAGGCCAAGTTATGAGGAAGACAGTATGAAGGTAAACAGGCTCATTTTTATCATATTTAATTGCTTTAAATATGTATCAGCCCTGGGTCCAGTGGACCCGCACACCTCCTATGTAATGTAAATGTGTGTGTGTGTGTGTGTGTGCTCAACGAAAATTTGCTCATTTACATGTTCTTCACAGAAAATGAGCCAAGGCCAATGAATCTTAGGTTAAAATAATAATTCAGTGTATCATTTTTCTTTTAATAAACATTGAAAATGAGTCCCACAAAGCCCTTACCAGGGTTAACAGAGAGCTACGCTGGCTGTGATCTGTTACGAGCTGTTGTGTAGATAACATGAGAAGGAGAGCTGAATAATCCAATAAATGTCATATCATAATGTGAGAGTTGTTCATTCTGATTGGCTGATGGATCCATGACTTCCAAGATATTCTGACCAGAGCAATATGGCGGAAAAACATTAACGTAAATCAGGAAGTAAATACTAATGTACATACCATTTCACATACATTTTCACCTTATTAAAATTTGAAATATGTCACTGCTGTCAGAAATGTTCATATTTGAGCAATTAAGTTGTTAGCTCATAAAAAAATGATTGTGGATAATCTTTTGAAACAGGCAATTACATAGCTGATACAATATTCACTATCCACAATGTACTGCAGTATTCTTGACAATTTAAACTATCAACTCGACTGTCTAACCTCAACAGATGAAACTCTTCAAGTATTCTGTGTTGAATTAGTAGTTACAGAAAATTCTTCAGTTTGATTGATTAATGGAAAGTCATTATGGTTCATCCTCCCGGGATCCTGAATATCTGAATCAAATTCTATGAAATCTGTCCAATAGTTATTAATACATTTCACTCTGGAACAATAATCGCTGTAGCTAATATGACTAACAATATTTAAAAAAACAAAAAACAAAAAAAAAAAAAANAAAAAAAAAAAAAAACATCTAGAATGATTTTTTATTCTCTTTAAGACTGTACAATAAATATGGAAATATTCCAGTGCCCTTATCTTAAACTAGTAGTTAAGTATGCTCGTAAATGTACTTACAGGAGTTCCTCCTCGCCTCTGACTCCCTTCATCAGCTGCCTCCTCCTCCTCCTCCTCCTCCTCCTCCTCCTTGTCAGGGGTCTCTGGAGTTCTCCCAGTAATTAAACCTTTGGTTACCCATTATGCACTATGGTGTAATACCATCTGTCACCGAATCATGTCACTGTCTTCAAGTCATGTGAGACTCGTCACGTGTCAGCAAAGAAATCTGTGTTTTCACGTGTTTATGTAAAATCTGAGCCATCAGAGGAAAATTCACTTTATTTGCAAAATGTCAATGTGCTGATTTTTCTACATTTCACGGTCATTTTTAAGATTTGTCAGAAAATTATTAGAAGTACTTAATATATTTTTTATATATATATTTGTATATACATATTTTTGGGGGGTGGGGTAGTGAGGGAGATACATCAGTTGATCAATTAATAAGTAATTAATTGTGTTTTGGTTTATATTCAGTTTGAAAATAATAAAATGTATTTTCCATGAAGTGTGGTGATAAAATAACTGAACAGAAAGCATGGGTGTATGGGGTATGTGTGTGTGTGTGCATGTGTGTGTGTGTTGGGGGGGGTGAATATAGCAAGCGTTGATCTTCATTGCCCCGGGCCTCATGGCCTCGCTCGTCCCCCGTGTGNTGAATATAGCAAGCGTTGATCTTCATTGCCCCGGGCCTCATGGCCTCGCTCGTCCCCCGTGTGGCCTCAGTTTCTCCTCCTCCCCTCCGGCTGCTCTGTCAGAGCGGCTTTGTAGCAGCAGGCCTGAGGCCTCCAGGGTTTTCCCACAATCCTTTGGGCTCACTGGTATCTTTCCAGTCCAGAGTGTGAGGTCAGCTGCCCAGCGGCCATGACCACCCCCAAATTTTTTTAAGGGGCCATGGACTGAACACAAACACGTCTGTGCTGCTCTCTGTGGAGAGCGTGAATAATGACGGAGGATGTGAATCCAGCTCACACATTCATTCCACAACAACGACGGCCGTTTTAGTTTTACTCTTCCTGAAATTCGACAGGAAATGAACATCATGTTTTAGACAGTGATGAGTTTTTTCCAACATCAATACAATCATGTTTATTTCTGTAATTTATCTGTAAAATCTTTTTTAAATTTTGGACATTACATGAAGAAAACAAAGAACGATTGTAAGTGCATGTTATCAAGGCAGCAGAGGCTTAATCAGGGCAGGTGTCAAATCTGATGTAATCACGGCTTTGGACCTGATTTTGTGAGTTGGTGCGTGTTGTCTGTGTTGACAGTGGAAGAATTTGAAGGAAAAGTTACTAAGCTAGTGTGTCCATATAAACAATGACATCAAAAGACTATTAAATGGTCCTCAAGCTGCTGTAATGGGCTATGATTGGAATTTCTACAGTAAAATATGAGAAATCATCTCTGCATGCAGCCATGGGAGTCATTCCTATGTTCCCCAGCTCTGTATAGCACAATAGAGCACATACTGGGCTAGGCTTAGGGTTATTCTGTTAACACACACTTAATGTGTGTTACAGAATACTGAACTGGGGAACATAGCACCCTGGGAACATAGATAGAACGTAGATACGCTCCCCAGCCATGTTTGCTTTCTTAAGACTGGTTTATGCTTAACACAATAGTGACAGTAGGCACTCGGAAATTATAACATAATTGTGGCCATAACAGCCGGTCATCGCTTTGGAGGGTTGATTGCACAATATTAGATTTTTGAAACAAAACAGATAGCATTTGTACGATGTAAACGTGCCTTCAATGATAACTGGCCAAGGGAAGAGATAGGAAGAGGTATGGAGGAAAGCATCCTGCAGCCAGTACAAGTAGCAGCAATTCCTCCTCTTCATTAAGCATCAAAATCTCTCTTGTCACTGCTTCCATGTTTTCTTGTGAGTGACTGAACCAGAAACTATTTTGCTGGATTTGTTTTTGTGTTTTGAGGTTAACCAACTGTTGTTAACGTACAGCACCACTGTTGAAGTGTGCGGTTGTCATGAATGCACAAGAAGCATGAATGCCAGGACCAGACCAGGGCTGGATTGGCCATCCGCAGTCATTGGTTGGCTGGTCGGTGGCCTTTGCACTGCACAATATAATATTAATTAAAATTAAATGAAGCTTGTTTTTTCTTTCATAATTTTCTTGGCGTTTAGATGAAAAATAGATTCCAGAAAGAGAAAGGGCGTCATGGAGAAATAGCAGACAATTACGGACTCATTCGCTCGGCATCATTGGCATTTTCGTCTGGCTATCCGACCCCCCACAAAGCGGANCCCCCCACCCCCACACTATACACCCTAAATTCCCGGTAAAAATTAGGATCCCAGTCTGACCCTGATGCAGATGGCCCATTTCAGCAATGTCCACCTCGTGTTAAACATTAAACATCAGCCGGGCTTTAATCTGCTTCCTGCTTGGCAGGATATTTTCTATCTACTCAAAATTGGAACCAACACCAGCACAGGGAAGGCTTACCGCTCAAAAACTTTTACTACAGGCAGGTATAATACGAACATGTTTCAGCGTAACAGACCAAAGAATGGGTGGTGCTTTCATAGCCTGAAGGTGAAACACAACGCCAATCAGCCTTGACAACAGTAATTAAATTATACTAGTGCAGTGCCAGTTCAAAACGTGCCTGTTTGGACCAGGCAGGACTTCATGGTGTGCGCCGCAGCCTACTATCACTTAGTTCTGCATGTCCTTGTGAGCTAGCTTTGTATGCTGTACGGGGTTGAGACTGTGGACTACTTTTTACCAGCACAGCTCAATTCAAGAACCGCTCATCCAACCAACTTCACGTGACACTGCACGTCTTTGGATCCTGAGCAATAAACCTGCTGAATTTTAACTTCATACAATGCCAGGCTAGAGATGTTGATGCCACGGACAGACAAACGGTCTTCATAGATAATCTGATCATAAAAAGACCACAAATTGAATCAATTATAGACAAACGTAGCCAAATAGAGCATGTTTTCTCTCTACTGCCATCTGTGGATTCAGAGAATGCTGCGGCAGAAAATGCATGAAGTAGTGCCAAGAAACAAGTTTTGTAAAAAATCAAAAATCAGAGATCACAGTATTCAAAGAGGTTCTGAAAGACAAGAGACATTGCATCGCTAGCTCTAATTTCCAGAATCTTCACACAGTACTTGAAACACAATATGTGTGTGTGTGTGTGAGAAACATGAGGAAGTCCCTGAAGGAACATGATTCCTACTCTGGATGGTTCTGGAAAAAGTAGTCCCTCATTAAACCCTGAACATTTGGTGTTCAAGTTTCCATTAACATGATCTTAACTGTAACAGAAAACACCAATTACCGTTTCTCTGAATTAGTTAATCAGCATCTAGAAACAGTATTTTTGTGTTTTTATTAATATTAGACCTTTCAGGAAAACACTTCATATACAATCACAATAAATCAGAGCTAACAATAATTAAAAACAACAAAATTAAAACAGTGGAAGAAATTCAAGCCAATATGTTATGGAAGAAACCCAAAGAGTGTGGATAGTGAAACGTGAGCCAAAAGATTAAAAAAATCTGAAAAGTGTGAGCATGGCGTGACTTCAAATGCCAGATAAAGCATATATATTTTTAATTTCTTCTAAAAATCCAGCACAGAGTTTGTCTTCACGGATCAACGGTGATGCTGTTGTCATGCTGATACGACTCTGCTGTCACACCTGAGTGTTAATTAGCTCATCAGCTATAAAAAGGGAGAAAAAAACAGCTTGTTATCCTCAGATATCTGTAGACGCAGTGTGACTACGTTACTTTTAAAGTTTTAACAGTTAATATCTGAAAAACATTTGAAAGATTTGAGGGGAAAGTAAAGTGGATTTATGAATTTGGAAGAGGTTCTTCAGTCAGGGTTAAAATGAATCAAGCTGCCAGTATAAATAAATAAAATAAAACCTGACGTTAACATTGTTAACACGTGAAGCTTGGATGCTGCAAAAAACAGCTGTTCTTCTACCTGCTGCTGATTGGCTGATGAGTAACATTTGTGGAGCACTGCTGTACAAGTCTCGATTGGTAAGTTCTGAGCCTCGCATATACTCCAAAAGCTTCGACACACAGGAATGTTTTGGGTGGTCCCATGGGAAAGGTAACTATCGTGAGAGAAACGTGAAGAAATCTGTGGTTTCCTTTCACAGTGGTCCAACATCGTAATATGAGATACGTCCACGGATGGCAGATTTAGCACTGCTGCCCCAAATTCTGACAGCGTCAGAAATTTAGGACCAAAATCTCACAGCGTGACTGTGGCTATGACCCACATCTGTAAAGCAACCAATAGGAACGCAGCATGAGATGTCATGAGGACGTTTCAGAGGTTCTACCATGTCATTCGCTCTTGCTCTCTCTTTGTTTTCTGTGTATAAAGTGTGTGTATGTGTAGGTGTGACAGGGAGTAAGTGACAGAATGATAGAGGGAGAGAGAGAGAGACTACAGGAGAGAGACAGAGAGAGCAAGAGAGACTGACAGGGAGAGAGGAAGACAGCGAGAGACAGAAAGAGACAAAGACAGAAAGAGAGAGAGAGAGAGAGCAAGATACAGGGAGAGACAGAAAGAGACTATAGGGGAGAGATTGAGAAAAAGAGAGAGACTGACAGAGAGACAGAAAGAGACAAAAACAGAAAGAGAGAGACAGAGCAAGAGACAGAGAGAGAGCAAGGGAAAGAAAGACTACAGGAGAGACAGACAGAAATAGACAGAGAGCGAGCGAGAGAGAGACCGACAGGGAGAGCAAGAGAGACTATGAGAGACAGAGACTGGGAGACAAAGAGACGAGAAAGAGTCAGAGAGACAGAGTGAGAGATGGACGAGAGTGAGAGAAAGAGAGAGAGAGCAGCTCAGTTGCTGTTTGCCTGCATGCTTTGACTGTTTCCTGTTTGTCTTTGTGCTCCATTTCACCAGTTATTCATCTCTCTGTCTGACATGAACGTATCAGATCTGATCCTACAGTCTAATATGTAACATTTCACTCTTTTTACACAAAATCTCCTGCAGGGATTTTATCCAAAACATTCCCCACAGCCAATATGACATAACTATCTTACAGGGTCAAAGCTCCCGTGTTTTATTTTAAAGCAACTGGGCTCAGAACTTATCAATCAATGCATTAGATGTTATGATTATGGTTAGTTTTGGTTATTCTCATCAGCCTGTTTTCAGCAGCAGGAAGCAGCTGTTTCCTTTAAAAAAAAAAAAAAAAAAAAAAAAAAAAAAGCTTCTATAGGTCGACACCTGAAGATAACACCTGGCTGACAAACGAGCAAACGAGCTGCTGCTGAACGAAGTCAAGCTAACGAGATGAAGAGCAAAGTAGAGCTGAAAGGAGATAGAATGTAAAAAAAAACAAAATCTTGAATAAGGATGCTTTAAAATTATAACAAAAATGTGGCTGCAACAAAAACAACCCAACTTATTACTAAAGGGATAGAACTGATAGGGGAGATTAACAAAATGGAGAAATAACCTCTGAATTAAAGGGGTGACATATACATTTATAAAAAGATTTGGTATAAGTGGTTGATCAATACTAAAGAATAAGTGCACCTCATCACTTTCTCATGTTTTAGATGCCACGAGGAACACCGTGTTATGTATGGATATGATTAAGGGGGAACTAGAGATTTGATGTCTACACTCACCAGGATTGGGAAGAGAATCTGAAAGTGGACTGGACTCACTATGGGATTTACACAATGGAGTTTCTATGGGCCTTTTTTTTTCTCTCTTTTTTTTCTTCTCAAAAATGGGAGGTTTTCACTTTTAGCTTTGAAATTTATAACTTAAAATAACACGAGTCAATACATTATTGGAAACAATGCAAAGGGAGAGATAATGTAAAAAAAAAAAAAGTTTCGCATTTTCCCTGTGTTCTTCATGTCTGTTGTGTCTGCTGTTATTGTTTCCAAGCAAACCTATCAGTCGCCCTGCGATAGACTGGCAATCTGTCCAGGGTGTACCCCGCCTCTCACCCTATGACCGCTGGGATAGGCTCCAGCCCCCCGTGACCCTCAACAGGACAAACGGGTTTAGAAAATGGATGGATGGAAACCTATCAGTCACAATCAGGGGGCGGAGCTGTAAGGAGTGTAGGGCGGAGCTACAACTTAAAATAGCACAACTCAATACATTATTGGAGACAATGAAAAGACAGAGATAATGTAAAAAAAAAAGACAAATTTCACATTTTTCCCATGAGCTTCATGTCCGTTGTGTCTGCTGTTATTATCTCCAAGCAGCCTGTCAGTCAAAAGCAGTGGGCGGAGCTGTAAGGAGTGTGGGGCAGAGCTGTAAGGAATGTGGAGTGGAGCTACAAGGGGTGTGGGGTGGAGCTATAGGGAATAAGGGGCAGAGCTATAAGGAGTGCGGGGTGCAGCTCTAAGGAATGTTGAGCAGAGCTATAAGGAGTGTGGGGGGAGAGTTGTAACAGGTGTGGGTGGAGCTATAAGGAGTATGGGGTGGGGCTATAGGGAATATGGGGCAGAGCTATAAGGAGTGTGGGGCAGAGCTGTAACAGGTGTGGGTGGAGCTATAAAGAGTATGGGGTGGAGCAGTAAGAGCTGTGGGTGGAGCTATAAGGAGTGTGGAGTGGAGCTTAAGGAATATGGGTGGAGCTATACATAGTGTGGGCGGAGCTATAATGACTGTGGGGGCGTGTCTTCACATGCAGTAGAATTCTTCAGGTTTGATCTTTCTTTCTGAACTTGTAAATGCAGCTTTTCATCAGAAGTTTGACTAATGGAGCGATTTCCCCTGGTATCCACCTGAGACCTGCTTTAGCTTTGACTGTATTCCACTTTCCTTAAACCGGGAAGCTCGTGCTGAGAGGAGGAACGTCTTTTTCAAACGGAGAGCTGCTGGTTGTGAGACATTAACATGTTAACAGCTCTCAGCCTGCAGCAAACGTGTCGCAGCAGAAAGCATTTTGCTGTGTTTTTTTTTTTTTTTTTTTTTTTTTCTGCTGTTGTAACGACAATGAATTTCCTCTTCGCTTCCCTCTTCACTTTTTACATCTGATAAGGGAATTCAGCTCTCTGGCTCTGCATGAGAGTGCCGGCTAATGGAAATGTGAAGTTTAAATGTGTTTCAGCAGCTGGAGAGCATCCATATATCTATCTGTCCATCTATCTATCCGTCCATCTATCCATCCATACATCTATCCATCCATACATCTATCCATACATCTATCTATCCATCCATCCGTCTGTCCATCCATCATCTGTCTGTCATCGATCTATCTATCTGTCTTTCTGTCTGTATATCTCTGTCTGTCTGTCATCTATCTGTCTATCTATCTGGCTGGCTGTCTGGCTGTCTGTCTGTCTCTCTGTCTGCTTGTTATTCTAAGTAGTTAATAAATAAAAAATGTGCTAAAAAGCTTTACTTTTTTTTAATGTGTCATTCCAGATATTCAAATATTCCAGTGACAGTCAAACATCTTTCCTGTTTGTCTTCCAAACTGGCCCAAACTTCCACTTTTCCTTCCTGGACATGAAGGGAGCATCAAAGATGTATAAATGCTGAAAACTAAATCTGTGTGTTAGACGAGTGACGAGCTAAGTCGCTGCACGTCACACACTATGTAAGTATTATGTATACTTACTATGTAAGTATACTAAGTATTTTACAGTTTCCACCTGGGAACACCATGATGGCTGAAATGTAAATCACCTCTGGTCTGCACCAGAACAACTTAAAGGACCATAACAGCAGTTTTGCATGTTTGAGCCCAATAAATATTGCCTGTGTGCACGTTACATTGTTGCCAACCATTTGCCAAAATGTAAAACTGTGTTTTAGTTTTTGATATTTTGCCAAATCCCTTAATCTTTCAAGATCACATGTTCAGGGCCCACCTTAACATTCAATGTTTTTTTCTGCTAACACGTAAACCCAAATGGAGATGGCACGATTGTTTTAACTTCTCTGTTAAAAGCCGTCTTTGCTCCAGGGACTATTTTGTGGAGAGTTCTCTGATTCGCTGTTTTTAACTACATTAAAGCTCTAAAATGAAGTAATTTTGATATTAATAATGGCGTGTGATGGATTATCTGTCTCAAGCATGTTTCAAGTCTCTACATTAGCATTGATTTCACATCCTAAAAACATCCTCTGGATCCACAATATAATCTGCATCACCTCCAGAATTCAATTGTTTCTTCCTCTTGACATTATCCGTGTCTCCCAAATTTCATCCAAATCATCCATAACTTTTTGAGATATCCTGCTAACAAGCAAACAGACAGACACCACTGATCACATGACCTGCTTTACAGAGCAAAAAAAAAAAAATTCTTCATAAAAAGGATTCTTTTTTAAATGGTGTAATTGTACTGTGTTGGCAGGATATGAACATCTCTCCAAATGCTGGAAACGGCCTTCAAATACTTTCTTTATTTGCTATGTTGAAGGATCCTCTAACTGTAACTATCTAAACTTTCCATTCACACACTCACACTCACACTCACACACACACACACACACACACACACACACACACAAGCGCCCTTGTACACCTCTTCGGAAATCCTCCCATGAGAGTCCACTGGTGTTTACGATGTCTGTCACGTCCAGTTCAGGTCCACTTCCTGCGTTCAGACTAGGTAACGTCTCCACTCGGGAGAACCGCGTTCCCACTTTCCCCCGGAAACAATCAAACCTGGCAACCCGCAGCCATAGATTTATTTATTAATGTCTCCCAGCTAATCAACATTTGGAAACGAGCGGGGCAATGAGAGGTAACCAGGCAACAAACCCTGGCAATATAAATCCAATCTGTGAGAGGGGAAATGAGATATTTCCATTTCTTTTTAATTGAAGTCTCAGTTTGTTTGTTTCCATCCATCATCCTCTGCTCCTGCTCAGGTTGAATCTTTTTTTTTTCTCTCTGTCTTCTCGTCTCATCTTGAAAAATATTACCTTGAGGTGAATAACTGGAGCCGGCGTTGGTCTCCTCTGGCCCTGAGCCTCTCTGTCAGAAATGAAAGTGTGTTTGATTCAGGAGCTCCGTCCATTTGCGGGGCTGATAAGAGAGAGGCGCTCGGTCCCCGGTCCATAATTTCATTCATCCGTCCACAAAGAAATCATTTACACGGATCCTCAAATGGCTTCAGATGCGCTGCGCACCTTTTCTACGTGCGTGCCGAGGTCTGCGATAATGTAGGTCTTAACTAGAATCCCTTTTCATCGTCGCCTCTTAATCTTTTCACGTCTGAATGAGCGACTCCAAAAGGATTTCAAAACCCTAATTTAATCCGCTGCCTAATTTCAAAGTGGCTGTCACGTTAATGCACACCCAGAGCAGCAGAGGAATATGAGAAACCAATAAGGAGGCTGACTGGCTTCCACTTCCTGTCTGAGGTTCTTCTGGTCTGCAGAGGTCCCAGTTCAGCAGCCTGTAATAGAGGTTTGGACTCAGAGAAAATATGACTTTCTGCTGTTTTATGTGATTTAATTCACTAGAGCACGAAGTCATTTGTCAGATTTTTCTCTCTCCCTTTATTTTTACTTTTTAAGAACATTTAGAATTAATAAATCGCACTCAACGTTTGCAATCGGCACATTCAAAGAACAATAAAACAAAAAAGTAAATTACAGCTAAAAGTATTTAATCATTTATATGATTATAAAAATGCTTTTTTCAATTTTATGTATTCAGGACAAAAATCTTCATCTGCAAAAAAACGGAGGGTTGGAAGAAAAGAAGGAATGAAAGAAAGAAAGATGATATTTTATTAATTTGTCTGACATTCAGCATAATTTGTGCTGAATGTAAATGTGAAGCTTCAAAGTAACAAGTAACTGAAGTAACTAGTAACTAAAGCTGTCAGATAATAAATGTAGTGGAGTAAATATTACAATATTTCCCTCTGAAACATAATGCAGGAAAAGTAGAAATCTTCCAAAATATAAATACTCGCCAGAATGTCTAAACTCTAAATTTTAAAAGAGAAATAAAAACAAAACTCATTTTAGTAAAAACTGTGCAGATGATTTTTTTTTTTTTTCTTTGAGAGATTTTTTCACTGTTTGAGGACATTCTGGTTTAATAAAGATCAGTAAAGTAAAACGGCAATAACACACATTTAAGCTAAACTTTCCGTTTGGAATGATAAATGTATGTGTTTTCTGCTCAGTTTTCAGGAGAAAATGGAGGATTAAAACTCGGGCAGGTTTATCAGGGATTAAAGTGACGTGCGGCTGCTGTGCGTCTTTATTCTAATATTGACAGACCTTCTTGTGGTTTAATTGTGTGAGTTGTGTTGTTGTGGTGGCGTAACGCTTGTCCACCCACCCCCACCCACTCCTACCCATCACCTCCGGCTGTAAACACTCTATTTTCCTGTTGGGTCACCATATTAAATCTGTGTTTTTGCCTCCTGCCTCCCGCTGAGGTATTAAGACATTGTTGTTCCTCTGGCGGCGGTCTTACGACAACTAGAAGTGGCTTAATGCTCTCACTTAATCGCACTATGGCGACCATGTTGCTGCCAGGAAAAAAAAAAAAAAAAAAANAAAAAAAAAAAAAAAAAAAAAGACAAGCATGCTGGTATCTAATGTGGTGGATTAGCATGGTTTAACACCTTGTCTGCCTGCCGCAGGGTTGATTAATCCACGTTTGATTTGTTGGAGGTCAGAGGTCATTGGGAGTAGAGGGTCGATTGTCCAGGATTACAGGCAGGGCAGACAAATATTAAAGGACCATACCAGTCATTTTGCATATTTGAGCCTAATATGTTCAAGTTTCATACACGTAAGGTTACTGACAGTCATTTCCCAAAGCATACTGCTGGAACGGTGAATTAAAAATGTTTTTCCTACCTTCCAGACCAACATTGGTTTCAGTTCATTCTGGTACGCTATGAAAATCATCTTGTTGATACTTGAAACATTCTTGGGATAGGTAATCCATCATCGCCAACAAGATGCATATTCAGGGTCTTTTTAGAAGTTAATTAATTTTAGTGTTTAAGCACAATAAAAAGCACTTAAACACTAAAATTACATACTGAGTGAATGTATGTCTCCACCGTGGAATATAGTCCCAAAAGAAGTCCTGCATTTATCAAAAAATTTAATAACCATGACTTCATAATTGTGCATAACTATTAGCAGGCGAAATATTGATTTTTAAGGTAGGTGTATTGCTTGAATATTTGATTTTGAAAGATTGAACAATATCAGGAAAGCTGAAATACAGTTTTATCCTTTGGGAAATGATTGTCAGTAACGTAACATGTATGAAAATTGAATATATTAGGCTCAAACATGCAAAAACGGATGGCAGAGTCCTATATTTTATATATATATATATATATATATATTATCCTCTTTGGCAGCAGGAAATCTTTATATACAAAATATTACCTCAAGCAACCCTACCACCACAACATCCACAACAAACTCGCCACAGACATAAAGAACAACGTGACAACAACACAATCACCACAAATACGGGACCTGAGACCTGATTCAGAAAGCAGGTTTAGTGAAAACTCTGAGTTTGTTGACACAGAGTTAAGGAAAACTCTTGAGTTTTTGGTTTCAGATAGTGAGTTCAGCTCAACTTTGGGTCAGTTACTATGGCAACTGACTCTATGAAGCTAACCTGCTCGCTGGCAGGTTTACTTCAACTAACGCTGAGTTTCTCCTGCTGCAACCTGTGGGCTCCTAAGGAAGTGAGAAGCGTTCAGAAACTTTTCTCATGCACTTAAAAGTTTAGTGTACATGTTTGAGATGGCGTGCACTTTTCTTGAAGAGCCAAGTTGATACTGAAGCACAATTACTCCATAGAATTCTATGTTGGGACAGACAGGGTGATCAGACCCTGCTTGGATCTTTTATCATTGCCCGACACTTATCTATTTGAGCGTTACTGTTTTTCTGCGGAATTGATCATTTATTTGAACAATATTCTCAGCCCTCATGTCTCTCACATGACTCATCGTGGACATGCTCAGTTCTAAACAAACGCTTTGTGTTGCGCTTCGATTTTTTTGCCAGTGTGAGTTTTCCATACAACATCGGTGATGCTGAGCATATTCCCAAGGCAACCGTTTGACGGGCTGAAACGTTTCTCTTGCACTGAAACATTTATATTGTGCGCACAATATAAAACTTGTTCCCACAAGATAATCATCTTGTGCATACAAGATCGTTATGTTGGACTTTAGCGGCTCTGTATCAGTCTAAACAATGATTTCTATGAAACTTTTGAGACTTTAGAAGCACTCATCAGTGAATATTCTATATTTTAGGGTTTCCAGATGTGAAGTGATTTCCAGATGTGATTAGCTGCATAGATGGCATCATATTCCTATTACAGCTCCTTCAGTAAATGGAGATTATGTGAATATAGTCTGTCCACAGCATTAATGTGCAGGTAAATTGTAGCCTTTTGCCTTCCAAATGAAAAGTTACTTCACAGAATAGCTGCTGCAACATTACTGTTCTGCACTGTCAAGATCATATGTGATCTTGACAGTGCAGCATCATAGTGACAGTGCAGTGCTGCATCATATGTGATGCAGATCATATGTGATACAGATCATATGTGATGCAGATCATATATGACGCAGCTCATATATGACGCAGCTCATATGTGAAAGATCACATGTGACGCAGATCATATGTGACGCAGATACAGATCATACTGGATGCAGATCATATGTGATGCAGATGCAGATCATGTGTGATGCAGCCCACATCATCAGTAATGTGGAAGCAAAGTGTCCTGGGTCTGTGCATGACTTGTGAATACTTCATGAGTTCACACTGAGCACAAATCTGGGAATTTGTATGTGTAAAAGCGGGTGTTGCAGGTAGGTGTTGCTTTAAAATGAACAAAGTGATTTTGCTTTAAAATGGACTAAATTAAAAACTGACAGTTTTGGGAGAGCTGAAATAAACTTTTTTTGTGTGTGTGTGTGTGTGTGTGTGTGTGTGNGGTAAAAAAAAATTCACTGAAGTTACTTAAATGTATCAGATGTTGGAATATAGCCAGTGAATGCTGTTTTCATTAGGGAGGGTAGGCCAGACTCAATTACAACTGCATGTAATGAAAATATGCCTTATTGAACTGTTTGAACAATATTTTTACATCTCATCTTCAATTGCTGCCAAGTGTGTTTTGTGCCTGTTGGTTTGTACCTGAATAAATATAAAAAAATATATATACTACATGTTGAATGAGTGGACAACCACTCAAGACAGAACATACATATTTATTTAGTTTATTAAGTAAAACTTGCAAATGACTTGGTTAGCTATTTTCTCTCACGCCAACTCACGCTGTTTTACTGCATTACCTTTTTTTCTAAATATATGCTGGTACTCTGCATATGCAGTAATTAATATTTCTAACTCTATTGGAGTAAAATAAGAGAGTCAAGGCATTTTTCCTTCTGCTGCCACGGTGAATCATATTATCAGTGTTCCATTGATGAGGGCATTTTAGTCTCCTCATGCGCACACTCTACTCAGGATTAACTTAGAGTTGATTGAACAGTTGTTATCACCTGTTCTGAAACTGAAAACTCTGACTTTGACAGCTCAGAGTTACTCAACCCAGAGCTCAGGTTTAGACTCAGAATTTGTTAAACCAACTTTCTGAAACAGGCCCCTGCACAACACAACCATGACAACATAACAGTGACAACACATCAACCACAGGCATGACAACTACAAACAGCAACCACAATAAAACCCCAGCAACCACGCTAAAAACTCAACAACCACAATAAAAACCCAACAAGCACAATAAAAACAATAAAAACCCAAAAACCACAATGAAACCCAACAACCACAATAAAAACAGTCTTTCGTCTATGGTGGCCATGGCCACCATGGGCCACCCCCTGGCTCTGCCACTGATGTGATGCAGATCATATGTGATGTAGCTCATGTGTGACACAGATCATATGTGACACAATAAAACCCAAAAACCACAATAAAATTCAACAACCACAATAAAACTCAACAACCACATGAAAACCACAAAAACCACAATAAAAACCCAACAACCACACTAAAAACCCAACAACCACAATAAAAACTCAACAACCACAACAAGCACAAAGCCAAAACAAGATCACCTCAATCACATCAATATGGCAACAACATCAACATAAGCCCAATAACAACAACATAACAACCACAACAAATCAGTCACAACACTGACTACAGCATGACAATGTACACAATGACTCATCACTAATAACACAACAACAACAACAACATCTTAGTGTCCTTGAGATTGATCTGTTTTTTTTTTCCCCCAACAGGAAAGTGTTCAAGTTTGATTCTCCTGTGTGTGTGCGTGCGTGAGTGCGTGTGTGTGTGTACGTACATTTTAGCCAGCAGACTGAGAACTGACCCACATTAGAATTTGTCACTCTGCAAACCAGAGAAACACAATCTGTCTTAAGCCTCCATCCACAACAACCCTGTCCCTCCATCTCATCTATCCATTTATAATGCATGTGCTCACACACACACACACACACACACACACACTTTCCTCTGTCACTCACATCCATCCATCTCTCTCTGTCCATTGAATCATCCAAATCAGATTAGTGATGACATATGCTGCAGCCATTAAGACCACATGCNCACACACACACACACACACACACACACACACACACACACACGTGCGCGCACAATGACTTTGGTCTGGAGCAGTGACGGGAAACTACAAGAAGATGGAGAATCCATCTCACTGGCATCGACACACTTTGAACACACACGGACATTTAGAATGCATGTATGTGCGTGTGTGTGCGTGTGTTTGGAAAACAGTTGGTGAACAGAGGTCATGCTGAGAGTACCTCTCCTGCAGGGTCTTAATGAGCTGGTTAGTTTTCTGGTTAATTAGTTAGGTGGTTTGGTTACTGCAATTGCTTCTTGTTGTTTTCTTTCTTCATTTCTATATTTTTTTCCTTTACTACACTGACTAACTTCTCCCATGAGTCTGTGGCTTTAAAGTGAGTGTGAATGGAATTACCCACTGATGCACGGCAGGAAGTCCTCAAAGCTCAGTAACACCATGTCTGCGCTTCAAGGAGAGAAGCGAAAAGTGAAAGCGTGCGCCATTATCCCTGTTTAGGTCCCCATTTATAATCATGCAGAGGTTACAAAAACACACAGAAGACACACTTCCTGTTATCCCTGTTTGTATGATTAATCACATTGAGATTACAAAGACACACACACACACACACCACCCCTTCTCCTCTCTATAACAGCAGATTTTTGATTCAACTTCCACTGTGTTCATTCTAAAGAAATAGAATCAGAGTTGATTTCTGATGAGGTCTGATTAAATCAGTCGGTCAGATGAAACACAACACAGCATTCAGAAGAAAAGAAAAATTTTTCATGTCAGGAAACAAAAAACGCTTACAACATTTTGAAATGAGGGATCTACTGATCACACAGTTTCAAAATTTCAAACCTATCGTATATACTCGAGTATAAACCAAGTTTTTATTACCAAATTTCACAAAGCAAATCGGGGGTCAGCTTATACACAAGAAATTCAAATTTGATCCCAGAGAAGGAAATTTCCAGGGGTGGAAATACTACCCATTACCACTACCCATGGAAAATAGTTTAAATCAGACCTTAGAATGAGATATTTCCTGACTAAACATCTTATCCAGCACATTTTGCGGCGACCAGTAAGCTCTGTTGTGATTGGTCAGTTACATAATCAGCTGCTGAAATAAATATCATGTTTACCGGTACGTGGATTATTTTGAGAAAATCACAGGAATACTATGACAATACCCAGAAAAACAGGTAATTTGCTAAACAAATAGATTGATGGAACAACATCAGGGGGTTGCTTATGTATGGGTTTCTTTAAATATCTAAATTTACAGGTCAAAATCGGGGGGTCGACTTATATACGAGATCGGCTTATACTTGAGTATATACGGTAATGCAAATTCTCTCTTGTTGGTTTTGTTCATGATGAGGGATCTATTTCTACTTCCAAAGTGGGAAGCATTAGCTCTCAAGGAGTATATGAAGGCGGCATTAGCTACCAGTTTGGTGGCTTGGTTCAGGTTCGATTTGGAAATGTTGCTGCTGGACCTTCAGGCTCCAGAATATGTCTGAGCTGAGTCATGGCTGAACGTGTGTGTGTGTGTGTGTGTCTGAGGTCTCAGAGTCCAGTAGATCTGGTCTCCTTCAGCTCAGCTTTCTTGCCGTGAGCAGTTCACCCATGTTCTTTCTGTGGTCCTCCGCTGGGTCCATCACTCACACATCCAAATCCTCAGAACTTTACATTAAAATTCAAGTTGACACCCTACAGTTTCCAAAGACAGCAGCCAGACGTGACTGATTCCTGGAAAATACTGCATGTAAACATCTAAAATTTTCCTTTTTTTTTTTTTTTTTTNTTTTTTTTTTTTTTTTTGCCACTTTATTTATTATTAAAACAGGAAGTGCACTGCCTGGACAAGCAAAGTTGAATTTGTTCAGTATGTGATGAAAAGGAAACTGAAAACAAAGAGACACTCAATGCCAGTTTGTCAATTTTCTTAAAAAATGCAGTCAAGATCTTTTTAAAATTTGTCTATAGCTTAGGCCCCGCCTACTGTCAATCAGGAACCAACAGTCAAACCACAGTGAGACTCGTCCAGCAGCTTCAGGTTATGAGTGAGTGAGAGAGAGAGAGAGAGAGGACACTGGTCCTTCCTCGGTAGAGATAAAAGGCATAAAATTGACTGATCTTTCAAGCTGTCTAACCTTTACGTCTGTATCACATTTTCATTGCATCTGATTTGTTTTTGCAACATAATTATAAATGAGGGTGGTTCCTTAATGCTCCTCCAAGATGAAATAAATGCTGAAGATGAGGATTTCACTCTTCAATTTTCTCTGGGAAAAGTATTGGAGAGAAAACTAACAACTAGGAAGTAATATGAAGGCAAGTGGATCTCATATGTTCAGAATAATAATCATAAAAAAAATAACACCCTAAATCTCTCTCTCTCTCTCGCTCTCTCTCTCTCTCTCTCTCTCTCTCTCTCCAACTGTTGCCACACACTGTCAGGTTCTCCATCTATTGGCTCTTGATATAAAGTCACTGAGTGAACTGCACACGTCAGGGTGAAGACGTTTCAGCTTGTCAAGATGATTTGAGAGTTTCAATTTGTAGATCTAAGCCGTATTTTGATTTACTTCATTTTGAGGTTTTGACATTCCTTTGAAATCATAATAAAAAAAGTAATTTAAAGTTTTACCTCACTGCCCTAAAAGTGCCCTACCCCATCTGATCTCAAAAGTGCCTAACCCCATGCTCATGGCTGATTTTCTCCCTACGCTGGACTTCGTCTGGCGGGAGAGCCACCACACAATCCAGGACCTGTTCACCCGCTGAATCTATGGACCCACTCTTAAGCGCCCCTCTGCTGCTGATTAAAATACAAGCATGACCCTGTAAGAGGTAGGAATGGTACCGGGTGCACCAAGGAACAGATGTCGTGCTGCATTTTAATAAGCACTTCAGTCTCCAATGATTTAATTGAGAATACCGATATTCCCACTTGAGTTTAGGAATATCTCTTGGGAATATAGTATTGTCACTTGGGAATACCACTTAGGAATACTGGTATTCCTATTTGGGAATGGTGCTTGGGAATATCTTGGGAATTCACACATGGCAATACTGGTATTCCCACTTGGGAATACCTCTTGGGAATACCAGTACTCCCGCTTAGGGATACTGCTTGGGAATACCGATATTCCTGCTTGGACATACCGCTTGGGAATACTAGTTTTCCCACTTGAATACTGCTTAAGAATATTGCTTGGGGAATACTGGTATTCCTGCTTGGGAATACAGCTTGGCAATACAGCTTGGGAATACCACCTGGGAATACTGCTTGGGAATACCAGTATTCCTGCTTGGAAGTACCATTTGGGAATACCGGCATTCTCACTTGGGAATTCTGCTTGGGAATGTTGCTTGGGAGTACCGGTATTCTCACTTGGGAATACTGGTACTCCCAATGGGGAATATTGCTTGGGAATACTGTATGGGAATACCTCTTGAGAATACCAATATTCCTGCTTGGGAATGCCTGCTTGGGAAAACCAGTATTCCTGCTTAGGTGTATCTGTACGGGTCCAAAGTTATAGGCCAAGCACCACCATCAGGCTGACCAGTGTAACTTTATTTGTTGGATTTTTGTTTTGTTGGGTTTTTTAAATTATCGATAATTCATAAAGTATATACATCAGATATCAATAACACAAGAAGTAGCACACTTCTAAAAGTATCCCGCATGGTTTGACAAATGATTTGTCTTGGTAGGCCAAAGTATGTAGGAGGAGATACAGGACAGAGTTTTTAAAAGCAGGATTTTTTTTTTTTTTTTTTNTTTTTTTTTTTTTTTTTTTGCAATATACCTTTAAGTATGCAAAATTATGCAAATGTTATTGAAAAGCATAACACGGCATGAAATTATGCACACATTGATGCATGAATGGTGTGTGTAGCATGAACAGTATTTGAGGTATGGATGAGCAAAAAAACCCTTTAGGAATAATAATATTCAATATGCAAGACAACATGACTGTGATTGCTTCATAGCAATCACATTATTACTGTTTACTATATTGATCATATGTGTTTGTTAAATTATATACACTGATCCTGATACAGTCCATCTGTGATAGGAACAAACGGCCGGATAATATAACATAATTATGTGCAAATACAAATATGCACGTACATATGTATGACCCTCAAATGAAAAATGCACGTCTGCTCTCCTGTGAATGTTCATGTGTGTAACTAGCAGAGAGAGAGAGAGAGAGAGAGAGAGAGAGAGATCGATACCATATATGTACATGTATATTGGTTTAAAAAAAAAAAAACATGATGGGTAAATCCTCACAATTGAATCTAATTCAGTTGAACCACTGAGAGAAGTAAATAGTCAGGACATTCAAGGTGAAAATTCTGAAAATTGTCTCTCATCATCAATCATCTGTATTGATCTTGTATTAGTTACGCTGTGATAATGAAGTTTTGGTTCGTTGATGTCAGACTGAAAGAAGTCTGTGTTTTGTGTGTGTGTGTGTGTTTGAGATAATGAAGAATAAGTGAGCTCATTGGTTCAATATAATTGTTGTTTTATGGAGTTTGACTTCAGTTAATTGCTTCAGATTTCATTTGATGTTATAATTTTGTCTTTTTTTGTTGTTTTATTTTGGTGTTTGTTTCGGCTCACTGCAGGAACTTTGTCAGTTATTGATAACAGCTTGTTATTTTTTAAAATTACTAATCTGTCACAACAGATAGAGGTAAGTGAACACGAGCTGTCACAAGCTATGCAAAATATGCTCCAAGTTATGTGAAGATTAAATTATTATTTTTAAAATTAAATATCCACAATGGGGCAATAGATTGCAGTTTGTTTTTTTTTTAGTGTGTGTGTGTGTGTGTGNTGTGTGTGTGTGTGTGTGTGTGTGTGTGTGTGTGTGTGTGTGTGTGTGTGTGTGAACTGCCATGCCCCTCTTTGAAAGACTAGTAAATATTAAATTTAGTGAAACTGCTTAAATGTAAAAGTCGAGAGGTAAAAAAAAAAAAACTGCAGTAGATATTTTGGTGAAAGTGGGTGTGGCCTACACACTAGTGAGTTTAGAATCACCCAGAATGTCCATATATTTGACAGATATTTGTACTTTTACTCACCAGAATAGCATTAAAATGATCAGAAATTATACTCAATAAATTACAAATGTCATAACATCTTTTTTATTTTATTTATTTTTTCTCCCTTTGCAGCAGTTATAGTTTTGCAAGCCTTTGGCATTCTAGCTGCAAAAAAGATTTTAATTTTCTGGAATAATTTTTTTATGATTTAGAATTTTCAAGAAGAGAATTGAACATTGGAAAATTTATTGAAGCAATAATTTACAGTTTGTCAGAGATGCTTTTTCATTTCTAGAACTTCTTGACTTAAAGATTCTCAATGAATTTTCTTAAAGTCAACTTTTTTTGAGAAATAAGAAAATTGGCAGGTTTGTCAGAAATATTCTGAACTTCACAAAAAAAACTGTCATCTTGTCCAGTAAAGGACTTTTTTTTTTTTTTTTTTTTTTTTTTTTTTTTTTTTTTTTTTTTACAATGCAGTTTTTTAGATGGAAAATTAAAGATAAATCCAAAGGTTAAGTTTAAATATATCCAGGATGCAATAAATTTCAAAAGAGAATCCTGCAAACTGTCCACGGTGCAAAAATACAGAAGGAACTTTTATGCATATTTTCTGCCAGCGTGAAAAATTTAAAATCTATTTGGAAATCTGTTCATGTGTTAGATAATGAGTTTAACATTAACCCATGTTTCTATTTATTCTTAAATGCCATGCCTGATCTACCTCAAAACAAAGTAAAATGGAGAATAGTAATCTTGATTACATATTTTGCAAAGAAATGTGATTTTTGTCATTTTGGAAATAAAGAAATCCTCCAACATTTAAGTTATTTCTTCATCAGTTGTCATAATTTTCACCTTTGGAAACGTTGACTTTTGGAGAGGAAAAACTGTGAACATTATTTTCCTTCCATATATTTAAAATGTTAATATAATAACTTATTTTCTGTCGGATAGGTAGGATTTGCTTTCCGAACTCATTATCATAAGACTTCTGTTCGTTTGAACACTTTCTCATTTATTCAAGGTGTTTTCGTTTTACACAAGCTGTGTTACTCATGCTGAGAGATCCCTGCATGTGAGATGCTTAGAATCCATGGAAATGAAATATGAGCCTTTAGTTACTTATTAATTTATTTCTTTACCTAATTATTGGCATATGTAATTATGTATCCTCTATATTTGGTCTGTTTTGTATCTTATTTATTCCAGGTGCAAAGGATTAAACTGGGTGGGATATAAGAAAAAACAATGTGAATAAATGAAAGTAACTGTATATTATATATGTGTTGAATGTCACTTACTTGAATTATTAAAAAAAAAAAGAAGGTAACAAAAAAGACAAATTCATTGGAAAATCAGAGATATGACTAGATTTCAGAGGGTGAAATGAAAATTCCAATGAAGTGACAAAGATTTTGAGAAAAACAAAGACAAAGGGCTCCATGTAAACAAAACTGCTCTTACCGTGGTTAAAAAAAAAAAAAAAAAAANAAAAAAAAAAAAAAAAAAATACAGTCTTGCAGGAACAAAACTTGTCTAATAGACAAAGTGTGTGTGGTTGTGTGTGTGCATGCCCGCATGTCAGGCTAAAAGCAGCCATTAGCTTGCATGTCCTCGGACATGTCAGGACGCTCGATAATCAGTTTCTGTTAACGATGTCGTTCATTAAATATGCATGGAGCGCTGCGTCTTTAATTAACAGAGAGTAATCGACTGTTATTCCAGCATGAATTCTTCATGAAAGTTCTGCTGCTAATTAACACGAAACATCACACACAGACCTGAGAACGTTCTCGTAGTGTTAATGGGACAGTTTGTGCTGCTTGTGTGCGAACAGCTGGCAACCTTTAAATCCTCACTGTCACATCTTCATAAGAGGGATAATTGATAAGTTCTGAGCCTGGCATAGAAAACTCCACCTCGGAGGTGTTTTTACTTCTTTATTCTCTGACATAATCTTCTTCCAACTCAGCTAATGATGCTAGAGGGATTTTATATAAAAATCCTGATTGACATCGTCGTCTGAGGTCAAATGGCTTCCAGCTGAAGTCTTTCTCATGTTTGGGAAGAGGTGAAAGTTTGGTTTGAAAATGGAAGGGATTGATGAGTAAATTGTATAAAAATTATTATTTTTTTGTTAAAGAATAATTATTTCAGTAAAAATCAAACGTAATATCAACACAAAGAATTATAGTGACTTTCCCAATATTACATTGTGTGCACCTGCATACACATGCATGGCAAAACTGTGCACGTGTTACAGGTTGTGACCTATTCCCTATTTTGTGAAAATAAAAAAAAAATGGTAAAAAAAAAAAGTGTCCAAAAGAAAATCAATATAAATGCAACTACTAAATCCATAGCATAAATCCATAACACCACCATGCCGAGGATAAACGTGCTGAAAAAAAAGTCATGTGACAGAATTTATCAATTAAGAAATAAAAGAGTACAAAAGTTATTCCTGTAATGTAAAATATGTAGGTTAACAACCATATTAATCTAAGTATGGTAATATGATAAAGAAATATAATCCATATAGAAATATTTATGGATTTAGATTTAAATCTCAGTGTGTCTGGCCAGACAAGTCCTGCAGATGTTGATACTCCACCCCCATCATCTTCATCATCATCATCATCATCATCATCATCATCACTGCATGTTTCATTTTATGATCAGTATTTAATTTCTGTTCAGGATCCTGATGAGAAATAATCAGACTTAAAGTCTGCATACAGGCTAGCGCCCCCATGAGGCCGTAATAAAACCAGAAAAAAAACTTGAATATATGGAAAATTCATTTTTGTCATTCATTCATTCTTAACACCATGTGCGAAAAATGTAAAGTTTGTACTCGTAGTATCATAGGAAGGGACACGTTGTTGACTCCATTTTTAAGGGGGACTCCACAGATTTCACGCTCTGAAATTTGTTTATTGGACCTGTGGAGCATTATTTTTGATGGTGGCATCAGCCATATCTGCGGTGGTCTGCTGGGGTGGAGGGATCACAGCGAGGGACAAAAAAAGACTGTAAACTAGTCAGGAAGGCTAGTTCGGCCCTGGGGTGCCCCCAGACTCATGGAGGCCCTGAGCAGCTCCATCAGCGGCAGGTTAATTCACAAAAAGTGCTACCGCAGGTCCTTTGTCCCATCTGCAATAAGATCATATAATCATCATCAGACATAGCTGCTACTCTGTCCTCTATTACTATGTGCAATATTCATAAATGTCATTCTGTAAATAAGAGTTTTGCTGCTATACTTTGTCATTGAACTCTAAATAGTATCTATTCCTTGTAAAAAGTTTTAGGAAATTTATATTGTTGTAATTCCTACCCTGCTTTTCTGTCAACTCTGTGCTGCTGTAACACATGAATTTCCTCCCCATGGGGATCAATAAAGTCTGATCTCTTATCTCTATCTGTTTTTGACCACCTCCTCCAGGTGGTCTCTGTCTGGTTATTTTGGTGCAGACCTGAGTTCGATTGCTGTGTTCACATATGCCCAATCAAACCGAACTTAAGGGGGAAACGCTCCAGGGTGTGGAACAAACGCTCAGAACAAACTAGGTCTGAAAACACTCTCAGATGTCATTCACGTGTTCTGTGACTGAACCTTCAGGTGGTAAAACACTTTTCAATACAGTGTTTAAGGTTCAGAGCATCAGAAAGTTTTAAGGCCTCTTTCCACTACACAAGGTGCAAAAACTAGAAACGAGAACTAGACCAAACAGCACCGAACTGAATGTGATGATGGCCTACCATGGTGGAAAGCGAGATGCTGACTTTTGTTGTATTTCATTGCCTGGTAAACTGTGTATTTAATCAGCACTTTGTAACTTCTATGGAGTATCCATAAAAAGGAGGGCGTGGCTACAACAGGAGATTATGGACATGAATTTATGATGCAGATGACAGCAAATGGTTAGAACTTCATATTTAGGCTTTGTTTGCTTGTTACTGTACAAATGCTTTGCAGGAAAAATAAGTCGGCTAATGGCTGTCACAGCCGCTTCAGGAGTACGACGGTTTTTGTAACCAATCCGCGCTGAACAGTGAAGTAGCCCCGCCCCCATGGTCCTGTTTGGTTCCTGTAAGTGCCCTGTTTTGAACAGGGTCCAGAAAATGAAAGTGGAATCATAACTGTAATGGTAGCCGCAGCCAACGGGAAATGGCACAGTTCTGTTTTTAGTTCCAAAGAAATGCCAAAAGGTTTGGTACTGTGGCAGTGGAAAAGGGCCTTTACTTGACAATCAATAGTGCAGATAAAATAAATAAACATTACAGGTATTCTACGGGTCTCTGCAGGCTGCTTCCTCTTTACGTCACAGACTTGAACCCACGCTCAGCCCGCCGGATCCCTTTCAATGGAAACAACGACTGAGCCATGCAAAAATACAAACACTTTAAACAATTTTGCTGCAATGCTCTCCGAGTAAAGATTTAACATTGACTTTACTACGTTTTTAAAATGTGTCTTGTTGAGCATTCTAATATTAATTAATATTACTCTACATTTGGGATGAAAAAAAGAATTGCAGTCAATTTAACCATTATATTTGACTGATACAAACATTTAATAAAAATTCCACACGGAAACTGCCCATCCTACACATGCTAACGCTAAGGTCAATTACCTTCCATTAACTTGTGCATTTTTCAGTAGCAAGCAAAACTGCAACCCAGAAACAAGTGAATTAATATTATTTTAGACACAGATGTCAGCAAAGCTAGTGACTAGTATTTATAATTAACAGGATAAAGTTAGCTAACTTACCTCTGCATGCAGGTTTTATGCTGAGTTCTGATAAGCTGCTAACTCCACATTTTTCAGCAGTTACAGCACTGCATGCTGTAGCTGTGAGATTTTTTCTTTATAAAGCTAAACATGTCACTTAAATGTGACCAGGGATTGGTTTCTTCTAATTCTTACGTTTTCTGATCCTCTTCGTTCTCTCCATCTTTAGCATCATGTGTGTGTGGCTTTATTTTATTGCAGGTGCTGCAGTTCACTGTGGTTTTTTACGTTTCTTTTTTCTTTGTGTTTTTTTTTTTTTTTTNTTTTTTTTTTTTTTTTTTAACTCTGTAATGGATGTCAATTAAAATATACCGAAGTACAATACTTGGAATTCAAATTACTTAAGTAAAAGTAAAACTACTTTTTTTAAAAAGTTACTCAAAAAAGTACAAGTACAGAAAAAATGACTTTATAATAACCAGAATAAATGTAATTTGTTACTTTCCACCCCTGTTGTATATTAGCTAGTTGTATATTAGCTAGTTGTACTCCCTGTGACCAAAAAAGCCAACATTGGGGGTGAAGTATGCGAGTTGATGACTTTTTTCGTGACGTATGAACAGTGTTACCATAGATACTACACTCACTTCTGTTGAGTTTTTGTGGCTTATGTTGAGTTTGGACTAAAGGGTGTACAGTATCTGAAGGACCATAGCTGCAATCGTGCATGTTTGATTCTAATATATAATCCATATACATGTTACGTTTCCCAAAATCACTACTTTAGTGGTAAATTTTTGATTTTTTTCCTACCATCCAGACTGTCTTCGCTTTCAGTTCATTCCAGCAAAAAAAGTGAAAGTAATTTGGTGAAAATGTGCATGCAGAACTGCTGTCACTACAGAGTTAGAGACTATCATGAAAATACAGTCCTTAAAAAAAAAAAAAAAAAAAAAAAACCCATAGATGATCTATGTAAGCTTTGGATAGAAATCTGTATAAGTTCCGAATAAATACACATGGAAAATTGCAAAACAGATATGTTATTCATGTACGCTGTTGGCAGAGATACAATGAAAACACAACAGTGATTTCTGTTTAAATATTGTAATATGTTGCATTGTAGCACAAAAGTCTAACACAATACAAACTTTACCTGATAATATTGGCAGGGACAATTCAGATGCACCTTGATTTGGGTGGGAACATCCATAAACTACAAACATCTATAACTCAATCTACGCTTATGAAGCAGGAATGTCTGAACCAAACGTCATGACGATCCATCCAGGTGTTGTTGAGATTTTCACGCAAAATATCACAGAATATGACTGCAAACGTGGATGAAAAGAGAAGAAAAAGCAGACAGATGATTTTCCTTTTTTAGACTTTTACCGTGATGAGTTTCACATTTTCCTCATGCAGCCTGCTGTGTGTGACTTAACGTTATTACAGTAAGATTACCATTTTTTCTTGTCCTGTTTCCATCTCTTAAGTGATGAAAAGACAGAGTAAAATCTGAAAAAGACAATCCAGTCTCCTGCCTGCGCACAATTAATTTATAATTGTATTTATTCTCGTTCGATATATTTGAGATGATTCTTGTTTGAGTTAATAAAAGAAATCTGTTAGAGCGTTTGTCTCACCCTGTTGACTTTGTGTGTGTGTGTGTGTGTGTGTGTGTGTGTGTGTGTACGTTTCTCTGCTCCTTCCTTCAATAGTTTACATTTAATTATGAACGACAAAAAGATGACATGTTGTAATTTCGGTTGTTATTGTTGTTATGATAATACAGCTGACATATTTACAGATGCGACAGTGAGCAAACGTGATATGAAGACACTTCAGACAAAAACAAACACACACACACACACACAGAGAGAGAGAGAGAGAGAGAGATCACCGTGACATCAATGTCTGCATCTGATCAGTAACATTGATAGGATATTTAAAAATAATCCTCCCATTAGCTCATGATAATGGGCTCATGATAATGGGCTAATGGGCGGCAATAATGGAGGATGAAGATCACTAGCTGAACAGAATTTTGCACATGTGAAGATCTCAGGATATCCAAAAAGAACTGAGATCATATATATATATAATTTAACCTTTATTTAACCAGTTAAATCTCATTGAGTTAAAAAAAAAAAATCTCTTTTTCATGAGAGAGCTGCCCAAGACGGCAGCATAAAACCAAGTTTCAAATCAAACACTTGATTACAAGTAAAAGTATTACATTCAAATGGTACTAAAATAAAGCTGAATCTGAAAAAAAGGGAAGAAAAAAAAATCAAGGATTCAAAGTGCAAGTTGAAAGAAAGAAAGAAAGAAAGAAAGAAAGAAAGTGGAGTAAGCAGTACATTTCCCTCTCAAATGAAGGAAAATTTAAAAAGTTTCCCAAAATACTCAAGCAGATACTTCAGATTTGTGAAGATTAGTTGAGTAAAAGTACCTTTACTTCCCTCCTCTGGCTTTATTGAAAGTGTATAAAGGTGTGTTTGTTTGATTTCTTAAGACTGTGTATTTATTTGTCTGGATGCCACCTTTCAGTCTGAGTTAGACACAGTATTTCTGTGATGTTTGCATGATATCTGTCCTGCTCAGGTGCGATCGATACGATGAGAACGCTGCCGAAGCTCGCTGCTCTTCTGTCAATATTTAATCAGGAAGATCAGCATCGCAGCCCGTTAACATTTCATAAAACACATTAACATCGACTGATCCGCCCGACAGATTAAAGTGGATAAACAGGACTCAGCCAATCAATCATTTGGTGGTGCTGGAGCAGCTAATGACACAGTGTCACAGATGTGACAAGTAAATACCCTTTCATCTGTTCATGACTGTGTTCTGTTCTCCAGGAAATGCAGGAGGAAGTTTCCAGATCCTTTTGGGATTTATAAACCTGACAGGAAGTAGATATCTGCTGATGTCTTTTTTTTTTTTCTTTTTTTTAAACATGCAGATCAGAACTTTCAGTTCAAACACCGAAAGGTCAAAGTGCCACTAGAGCCACACCCACAAGCTACAGGCCACGCCCACTACCCCACCCAGACTGGATTCTAATTGGCATGAGTTTGCTGTATTTTTATGTGACATCATCCTCAATCCTGGAATATTTTAGCTGTTTTTGCTGTTACAGATCCTCCTATTGGTTATTGTAAAACAACAAAATTAAGTTGAAATAATAATAATAATAATAATTATAATAATAATAATAATAATAAAGCGTCTTTTTAGCTCTGCTTTGGTCTTGTTATGCTCGACTTTATTCCAGTCGCTTATTTGTTCCTCAGTCAGTCTCTGTTTTGTGCCTGACAGATGAGAACCAGGAGACTCAAGCATGTAGTCTGAAGGCCCATTTATACTTTCCACTTACGGTCCACTAGGCTCCATTTGATGTAAGTTTTGTCATGAGTTTACGTCAGAGGGTGTATGCATAGGCCTTTGTGCGGACATCCACATATCTGCAATTTTTTGTGACCACGCTACACTACGCTACTGCTAGCACAAATGTGGAACATGTCCTCTAAACAGATGCCAGAATGTAGTATAAACAGAACTGCGTCCTCTGGTGGAGTCCGTGTCCGCTACTGCGCATATACACATTGGTTTGGAAGTATAAATCGGCCCCGAGTGTTGCTGGAAAACACACAAATTGTTGACCTTGTATTGTGTCTCACAATACAAGCTTAGGGTTAGGCTAATTGAGCACGTGAAGCAGATGAAGCTGCTGGGTGTCACACTGGAAAAAGAATGACTTGGACCAGTCATGTAGACAATACTGTATCATGGCTAAAATGGGAAGAGGGATTTCTGTCATTAGAAAGTGTGCTTGGTTTTTACCTTTTGATACAAGTACACAGGTTGTGCAGGCATTAGTCTTGTCACATATTAACTATTGTCCTGCAATCTGTTCTAGTGCTGCAAAAAGGGATCTGAACAAACTTCAAATGATTCAGAATCGAGTAGCACAGTTTGTACTTAACTGTTCAACTAGACAAGAGGTTGATATAATTCACAATAGCTTGTCCTGGTTGAAGGTGGAAAAGATGATGACTTGGAGTATTTTACCTTTTTCTGGGGGGAATATGTACTTAGAAACAACCTGAATGTATGTATTTGAAAATGGTTTACATTATCATAGAACCTAGACAGTGGGGATGAGCCGAATACTCGGATAAAATGAGTATCCATTACAGATAATGCACTTTATACGAGTACGAGTGCCATCCGAGTACAATATTCATACTCGTGTTGAAGGAAACTCCTCATTGGGTAGCTGTGTCCACATCATGCCATGATAGGCCAGACACACACACACACGCATCTCCATTGTGTGTGATCGCTCACAGGATGATGTATGTGTGTAAGGAACTCTGACGCACGCAACCAAGTAGGTGAACAGAGTGCACAAGAGCATGAGATCAGATCAAAACTCACCATTTAAAAACTGACTGATCACCTGAGTGGCTTTATCAAAGTTACTGATCATTAACACAAAGGCAAATAAAGTTTAAAACGTCGCCTCAATTTCATACCACTTCAGCAGTGGAATGAAGGGCAGGTTCGTATTTTTAGTATGTGGGTTTGTTTTATGAATAGCTACCATGACATGTAAATAAGGAAATATTACAGTAATGCCTCTTTCAAGGCTAACGCTAACATATGTCGCTAACAGGCATTTATGAATGAGAGAACATGGTTATGCCGTGATATTTATGCATAGAGATGCGGTAAATCATGTGCTACCATTTATGAATCTGGGCTATTATTAGAACAATGTCTCTCTCTCTCTTTCTCTCTCTCTCTCTCTCTCTCTCTCTCACACACACACACACACACACACACCACATAACACTGTGTTCTGTAAATGAAAAATACTGTGCCTCCCCCACAAAAAAATTTTAAAGCCTTGTTACCACATGCGCAAACATTACACTGTTCAATGTTTAAATTAAATTTTTTAAAAATAAAACAAAAAAAATCAATAAAAAACACATTTCTGTTGAGAAAACTCTACTTCATGCATTTATTTTACTTCATACTTCTCAATACTGCATATGTTGCATTCATTGATTCACTGAAGTTTAGTCATTCTAGTTTATAAAAACTGGTGTAAATAGTTCTCTGACTGTGATCAGAAACATTGATCTGAAGCTCAGTTCTGAGGTTCTGTAAATAGTTTTCTAATAAACAATAAATATAGCAACTTCTGATCAACACATATCCATGTCAGGCTTAAAATAATACCAACTTCTGGGTTATGCCCTGCCTGCTTTTGGGTTAAGCCCCGCCCATCTGAGTACTGATAAAGATAATATAGCTGGTTGAACAGATACAGATAATGGTCTACTCGCTCATCCCTACTAGACAGGCTGTAACTGGAAAGATTGACCTTCCTCAACCAACAACAAATGCCTTAAAGAAGACTGTCCTGTACAGGAAATAAGATCTCACATTAAAAGAGATAAAATAAATTCATTTTTTAAAGGCAATTAAAAGCTAAAATTGTTTTCTTTTCCACTGTCCAGTGTGTGGTCCTGTGCTTGCTGTGGCCTAGTTGTCTGTTCTTGGTTGGCAGAGGGTGGATTGCTGGGGTCGGAGGTCAGATGTGGCTATTGGCATTGTTTGTGTCATTTGTGGCGTGTCTGTGATATGTTTGGATGTTTTATCATGTAGTTTTGAGTAATTGGATTTTTTTGTAATTTTGTACTTAATTTTATTTTTGGTTATTTTGATTAATGAGGATCCAATGAAATAAATTAGGATCATAAACTCAGAATCAGTTCTGAGCCTGTGAAGTTTGAATTCGGTGCTTCTGCAGAAGGAAACTCCAACTGGCTGATCCAGAATCTGCAGCAAATTATTAAGTCCCACAAGAAGACATGGAGGAAAGAAAGGACGAAGCGAAAGGAGGAGGGAACAAAGGAAGAAAAGAAGAAAGGCAAAAGCAAGAAAGAAGAAAACCTGAGAAAATATGAAAGGAACGGAAAAGATGCAAGAAATAAAATCATAAGTGGAAAAATTGTGGAATTAAGGAAGGACAGAATAAAGGAAAAGGTAAGAAAGAAAGAAAGAAAGAAAGAAAGAAAGAAAGAAAGAAAGAAAGAAAGGGAAAAAATAGAAGGAAAAAAGGAATAAATCAAGAAATTAAAAAAAATGCAGGGAGAATAACAGAATGAGGGAAAGAAAAATGAGTCAGGAAAACTTCAGTCATGTTGAATATGAAATGTTAACCTGCAAAGTAACTCATAAATAAATATAAATGTGGAGTAAAAAAGGGAGGAATGAAAAAGAAAAAGGAATAAGGAAAGACAAAGACAGAGAGATGAAGAATTTACCAAATAAAACACATAAAATATGACCATTTGGTGGAGATAATTGCTTAAAAATAAATCATATGAACCCGATTCTTAAATGTGTTTAGCATCTTCTAATGAAATAATGAGCTCAGAAATATGATGCTGGATTTTTAATCTCCTGAACTAAAATGAATATTTTTTTGGTGTTAGAAACTTTTTTTTTTTAAAGAAAAAAAAAAACCTCTCATAAATGTTTAGTGTATGGTTCTCTGAGTCACTAGAGGCATTTTTCACATATTAGTGAAGCTTAAATAGTTTTTTAAGGTTGATTTTATTAATATGAAGTTTTATCAGACAGACATACTCTGCACAGCAGGCAATAAACTAGTGATCGCAGTGTGATCCGCCAGTTCTTTTCACTGCTTCAACTGCCAAAATAAGGCAGAAAAATGAATCAGACTAGACTTTAGCCTCTTTTCACAGAGCGTCAAACGTTAATGGTCCATCAGTGACAAGGTCAAAGGTCACATCAAACACAAAGAGCTCATTATCTGCATCTGATTGGGAAGAACTTTTCTCTTTTTCTCCTCCGTGTGAGCTTTAAATGTGCAGTCTGTGATTTCAATAACTAAATCTGGCTTATTAACGTTAAACTATGTTTTTTTGTCAATGCACCAATGAAACGGGCCAAAAACATGGAATGATGATTGATAAGTTCTGAGCCAGAGGAGATGAGCCAGCAAATACTTGTGTTCTGTATCAATATAAATCCTTCAAATAAAATAACCTCTGAAACCTTGTAGATCTCAATAGAACTTGGTGCCAAATTAAAGCCAATAAAAAAGACAGACCAACATTAATCATCATGTCTGCTCGTTTTTACAAGGGCTGATTGATAAGTTGTGAGCCTGACCCATGAGGAAGTGAACAGCTGTAACATGGATTCAGACCCCTGAAATACATTTCAATATGCACTATAATAAAGTTTAGTAGTTGTAGATAGAAGATTGATTGATAAGTTTTGAGCCTGATCCATAATGCAGTGAGTAGGCCTATAATGTTCTAGTGGAGTAATGTAAATCCTGAGATGTTTTTCAGCTGAAGTTCTAACTTCCAGGTTCCAGAGGTACCCAAGGTTCTGTGAGTTGGACATGATAGACAAACTAGTCTGATTATAATGACTATGCAATTACTGGTTGCTGACTGGGGCTTTGAACTTGTTAAGCAGCATCCTTACTCGCTCACATTTTCACTTCTTTCCAAACATGACAAAAGCTCTAGACTGAACCCGTCTGGCTTGAGACAATGATGTCATACCTGCTGTAGAGGATATTTTGTGTATAAAATCCCTTGAGCAAGATTGCCAAAAGTTGAAAGGAGATTATGCTGAAAAATAAACCTACAACAACTCTGACCTGTCTGCAAGGGCTCACTACTTATCAATCATCTGTAGTTATATTTTATCTGAATCTAGCGTTCAAATAAAACTTTTCATTTTGTGAAGGACTAAAGTGCGAGTCCTCCATGTCTTTGTATTGGAGTTTCAGAAATGCAGAAATGTTTTTGCTAATTTGTTTTATGAAATGAAACATGAAATGAAAGCAGGAGGCAGGCAGCAGGATCGTCTTCCTGCAGGTTTCTAAAGGAATGGCCTTGGTGCTGCAGAGGTTTTTGTTCTTGTATTAATGACAGAGATGTCAACAGATATGATTCCAGCTTATTTTTCATCAATATGTGCATCTGTAGACAAAAAAATAAAAATCAAGACGGAGATGTACCAAGAAGTTGCTGGAAAAATTATATATTTTTTTCATACAGGAATATTTCTGTAACTATTCTTTTCAATCCTACAGAGGATAAAAGGTACAAAAATGTCCAAAAGTACTTGATTTTCAGCAGTCATCCAAATGGCTTATTTTTTTTTCACAAAATATATATTACAAAGTAGGGCTGGATGATATGGCCTAAAAATAAAATATTGATTTTTTTCACACTTATGGACGATTCTTGATTTTAATCTTGATTTTTCTTGTTTTTCTCCAAACTAACCAACTAAAAAAAAAAAAAAAAAAAAAAAAAAAANAAAAAACAGCTCAAGCCATAATTTATATAAATATCTTCTTTATTAAAATAATAACAACAAATAATGATATTTTTAAATAAAACTGCAGGGCTTTCTAAACAAACATGTGTAAACGGTTTTAGCAGCAATGTCCAGGTTCCTTGTGAGGAACACCAGCTTTTCTGCTGCCTCTGGCTTGATGCTCTGACATGTTACAGTATTCCACGTATGAAGACCCTCTGATCAGACGCCATGACACTGGAACACAATGCAGCAACATCATTTGCTTTATCGCTGCGCTTTGACTGCAGATCTGCATCTTGCAGTGCTACATTGCTGCCACTCAGCTGTGTGTTTCTGTCACAGCTGCTGAAATACATGTGAAGTGCTGCTACTTTTAATATCTGCAGCTCCTACAAACTTGCATGCTGGTTTGCTCCACGCCGTGAAGCACAAAACCAAACCCCTGAAGTGATGAAATGACATTACCTTTCTTAGGAACGAGCTCATCTTCAGTGGAAGTGTTTGTTGGCATCTTGCTAGCGTCTGACCTCCTGAAAGCTTCGTGGGCGTGGCATCAACAAACATAATGGATGGTTGATTGGTAAGGTTGGTAACTGTCCACTGGAGGTGGAGCCTCGCGGACTTGCAGAAGGTATAATCAAGGCTGGTAGGTTTAACGCACACAAAACTGGAACTGGCTTGATTGATGGAGAGCGACCAGTGGCTGCATTTTCCCTTTTAAGAATAGTTAGAGATTATTTTATTTTTTTTTAAAATCTTGATTTTGCGATACAGCCATTTTACACATCGTAGCAAAACGTAAACTCGAATTAATCAATTAAATCGATTTGTCGCCCAGCCGTATTACAAAGTGGTTCATTTTCTCAATGACCTACACAACATATTAAAGCAAAGTTTGAAGTCTCACCAGCGTCACCTAGAGGTTGCAATGCTCATTAGACCCCAAAATATAATATGAAATACAGTAAATCAATGCAATTCATAGAAAGTGGTTTCCTTCCTGACCCTCACAGGTTGCTTAATTGCAAAAGGCTCCTTGAGGACTTCTAGGGGCCTTTAAGAAGGTTCTAGATCTCACTGAATCTGTGGAAGAAGATTTAGGGATACTGAGGATGTTTCATGGGTCTTTCACATGCTTTAAGGGGCTTCTAATGATGCTCAAGCGGTCCTGAGTAGGATCCTTGGATTTTTGTGCAGGTGAGGAGCTGTAGATGAAGATTTAGGGATCATTTAGGAGGTTATCGGGATTCTTTGAGAAGGTTCAGAGTCACTGAAAAGATTTGATGTGTAACTGGAAAGACTCCATGAGGTTATCAGAAAAGATTTCAGGATCATTGAAGACGAGACGATGTCCACATCCATAATCTAGTGTCATTGATCACTTTCATCTTTACATCTATGTCATTCAGAACTCACTTGTTCATAATTTGTTCCTGCTCCTCACACTTTGACTGCAGATGGATTATATCCTCTGAGGTCGACTCTGTGTGTAGAAGCATAGCATCAACGTCACCAATGTGCTAGCTTTAGCCTTAGCTCTGAGCTCACCAAAGCACGATTTTTAGTTTGGGGCTTTTTGGAACATTGATGGTGTCGTGCAGGTAATATCAAGACCAACGAGGAAGAGAAAGAGGGATGAGATGAGGGAGAATGTTTGGTCCACCTGGAAGACAAAAAAAAAAAAAAAAAAAAAAAGTGACAAATAGGAATTTTCTGTGGCTTTACAATCTGGAGTTCCTCGAGGCTTTGCCACTCCTGTGTCTTTGATTACCTGTACATAGTTTTGGTTTGTTATCATTTTGTAACCCATCGACACACACGCGACTGAAGCTGATTACACGTTGTTTAGCAACAGCAGCACGCCTCTCACAGCCACAAACGTGTCCATGTGATCTCCATCAGAGCTGCAGGGTGAAAGCGTTACAGCGCACCTCACTTTTTCAGATCGCAGCCAATAAACCTGCAGAACAGTTTTGCACAGAAACAGCTTCCTGACCTGCAGTAAGGAAGACTCTCCTCCATTACAGATGAAGATGTTCATCCTGTCTGGAATAGCATTTGTTTTTTTTGTTTTTGTTTTTTTAACATGCTGATAAATCCGATTAGGCCAAACTTTGAGCAGACCTCACTCTCTGCTCTGAAGGTGTGTGTGTGTGTATGTGTGTGTGTGCATTTTATAAAATATTAGAGAGCACAAATGTTAGCGTGCTCATGTGTGGGCGGGACCTGTGTGGGTTGCAGGGCAGCATTTCATTGGCTGCTGGCAGGTGTGTTCTCTGAGTGGCGGCTTTCTAATGAGCACCGATGGGATTCAGACTACAGACCTAAACTCCAGCATGGCCACAGGCAGGAAGGCCTCCATCTCCCATCATGCCCCCCCTCACACCTCATCCAGCTGAGGCTCATGCTGCATTCAAGGTATCTGAAGGAGACGGTAAAAGCCAGTTTCCTGTGGGAAAACACAGTGTTCAGATGTTAATACTGCAGATAAAACTGTTCAGCAAACAGCTTTATCTGTAATTCAACAGAAAGTAGCGTTCAACTTCATTATAGGATGGTAAATACTGCACAAATTACCAAATAAAATACTACCAATACGACACAAAAATACTATTCAGCTTGGTTGTAGAGAATAATATTCAGCTTTACTTTTTGATGGTACATATTGGATGAGCACTAAAAACGACACAAAGTGTTTTTAACTCATCTTTTGGAATTAAATAATACAGAAAATACTACGTGTTTTTTTTTTTCTGCTGGCAGCTACTACCAAAAGTAGTAGCTGCTCAGTAGTAAAGGACCATACCACCCATTTTGCATGTTTGAGCCTAATATATTCAATTTTCATGCATGTTACATTACTGACAATCATTTCTCAAAGGATAAAACCGTATTTCAGCTTTCCTGATATTTTGCAAAATATCTTAATCTTTCAAAATCAAATATTCAAGTGATACATCCACCTTAAAAATCCATATTTCTCCTGTTAATAGTTACACAGTCTTATGAAGTCACGGTCCTTTAAATTTTTCCATAACCTCAGGTCTTCTTTTGGGACTATATTCCCCGGTGGAGGCATACATTCACTCCACGCTTTTTATTGAGCTTAAACACTAAAATTACATAACTTCTAAAAAAACCTGAATACACGTCTTGTTGGTGATGATGGATTACCTATCCCAAGAACGTTTACAGTATCAACAAGTTGATTTTAATAGCAGAATGAACTGAAACCAATGGAGGTCTGGAAGGTAGGAAAAACATTTTTAATTCACTGTTCCAGTAATATGCTTTAAGAAATGATTGTCAGTAACATTATGTGTATGAAAATTGAATATATTAGGCTCAACATGTAAAATGGCTGGTATGGTCCTAAAAATCTGTTTTTGCATGGTAAATACTACAGAAAGTACTGTATGGCTCAGGTATTGTAATTCTACACAAAGTATAACACTCAGACTGTATTTCAGAGAAATTTCTGATGAGTACTTCAGCTTTCTTTTCATCAATAAATGCTACGAAAAACAGCTTTTTACATTTATGTATTTTATGTTTATTATATATTTGTACATGTGATGTATCTGCATGTTTTATTCAGGACACATCTAGAGATATTCCTGAGTAAGTAAAGATTAACTACAAATAAATTACATTTAGACAAAAAAAAAAAAAANAAAAAAAAAAAAAAAGACATATTGTTCTGATTGCAGAAACGTTTTTGGACTGTGAATACTACTGAAATACTTTGTAGATACAGTAAAAATATTGTTTAAACAAAAAAGTACTTTGTTGTGACATGTCGTCCTAAGATCGTCATCAGGCGCTCTGGAACAAAGAACTCTGGGAGATGAAGTCTCCTGGTTTTATCCTCATGCCATGTTTCAGTGCTGTTAGATTTTCCTGCAGAGGAACAGTGAGTTTCTTATTCTATAAAAATACACACACACACACACACACACACACACACACACTCAGACCACCACACATAAGTGTGTCACACTGTCAGTGCATCTTGACATGTCAGCTCCTGACAGAATTATACTTGTTGATCCTATCAGTCATTCACATCAAACACACACCGCACACGCACACACACACACACACACACACACACACATACACATTACACACCACACACATTGTCAATTCATCTCTACGCGTCACATGATGCCTCAATCCACTGCACAGCAAGCTGTCAATCATCCTGACAGCCATATTGTTAGCCGTAGTTTAGAAACAAAATGGCTTCTAGGTGTGTGTGTGTGTGTGTGTGTATGAAGATGTTTTGTTTTTTTCAGTTTTGTCGCATCAAACTTCCTGTTGTGAGAAAAAGTCACTGTCTCCGACTTAAAGCTGCAATTCCTAATTGAACAGCCCCGCCCACCAACGTGTAACGATAAAAACGCGACGCAGAAAATAAAAGGATGCATCAATCAAATCATCAACAGGAAACGCCACATCTCATATGAAAAGGACAGTTATTATTTTTATTATTCTGTTTCCCTGTTGACTCAAAGACTTTGATGTCACAAGGGAAACAACAACACGCAGCGACTCCAGAATCGCAGCGCAGACGGATCTTCTTTTCTGAAGTGTCATTATTAATCTGGAGTGAATACTCCGTGTTCCCAGAGGACGACATCATTTCATTCTGCGCGCTCCGCCGGCTGAAAGGAAACGAGTTCGCTTTGTGAAAAGGAGTTTAAGTGGGATCAAGGATTCTCCTCAGGAAACTGATCTGACTGTAAATACATAAAAAAATCTCTTCAATGAGCTCACACTTATTCATAATCATCAGGTCGCAGCGCTGGTCAGCGATGTAATCAAACTCCCGAATCTGAATAACACTTTGTCTCTTTGTGTGTGTGTGTGCGTGTGTGTGTGTGTGTGTGTGTTTGGTCACACAGGCAGGTGACGTCGGCCATAATGGAGGTCAGCAGATGATCGTATTGTGTAACAAAAGTCTGATTTTCCTCTGATGAGTGACAAATCTGACAGTGCAGTCAACCTGTTTTCAATACAAATCGATATGACACACACACACACACACAGATACATCAGAGCAATGGAAGTATGAGTTACTCTTTAATAATAATAAATATTAATGAATGGTAATCAAACCTCTGTTGGATGTTGACCTCACTGTTACCATGGAGACACAGTAATATGGAGGCTGTGCATGTGTGTGTGTTTCATTTCATTTGATTGAGTCAGGCATAAGGGATCTGTAGCTGGCAGCAAATTAGTGCAATACTGCATTTGTGTGAGTGTGTGTGTGTGTGGTGCATAATGAGGAAGGATGATGACAGACAAATAAGTGGCTCAGTAGATGCTGAAATGTTTGCGTGTTAGTTTTAGTGTGTGTGTGTGTGTGTGTGTGTGTGTGTGTGTGTGTGTGTTTCAGGCTGAGGGTGGAGCCGCCAGATTGATTGGCAATTGTTTTCAATGGGCACCATGGCAACAGATGTTCAGGAGAGAAAGAGAAAAACACTGTCAGCAGCATGTGTGTTACACACTGTGTTGTGTATGTGTGTGAAAGAGCTGTAAGCAGATGCACACATGCACACACACACACACACACACACACTGTTAGACAGAATCCTCATTGACAGTGGATCTCTAACTCTATTGATCAGGTAATGACTATTTATCAGTTGCGATGGTGTTAGGGTTCAGTATTGATCTGATCACATGTATTGATAAGTGTGACACAGCTGCTGACACAGTAGAATCCTCTAAAACCTGATTTTCTTCAAATAAATGATAAAGATGAGATTATTTCAACTTGTTTCAGAACTTTTTCTAGAAATTAATGTCAGCATCAAGTGTAGTTATTTTTCTGCAGAATTGTCTGAGCTAAAATGTTTGAGACTTTTTGCAAAATGTTTTTTTTAATTTTTTTCTAAAGTAAAAAAAAAAATCAAGAGCTTTAGATTTAGAATTAATAATTTGATTAATCATTTGTTATAGAAATTTTATTAACCATATATACTCGAGTATAAGGTGAGTTTTTATTACCAAATTTCACAAAGCAAATCGGGGATCAGTTTATACACGAGAAATTCAAATTTGATCCTACAGAAGGAAATTTCCAGAGGTGGAAATACTACCATTACTACTACCCATGGAAAATAGTTTAAAGCATACCTTAGAATGAGATATTTCCTGACTAAACATCTTATCCAGCACATTTTGCAGCAGCCAGTAAGCTCTGCTGTGATTGGTCAGTTACAGTAATCAGCTGCTGAAATAAATATCATGTTTACCGGTACGTGGATTATTTTCAGAAAATCAAAAGAATACTATGACAATACCCAGAAAAACAGGTAATTTGCTAAACAAATAAATTGATGAAGCAGCATCAGGGGGTCGGCTTGTATACAAGATTGATTTATACTCGAGTATATACGGTAATTAAATTTTTTTAAAGAAATATTTTTTTAAAAATCTTCAATAACGTCATTGCTATGATTTTTCTTACATTTGAAAATTCTGATTCTCTCTCTCTCTCTTTCTGGAAATGTTGAGCTCTAAACTGGATGATTTAGTTTCCCTTTGCTGCTTTAACATGCCACTGTGATACCAGAGGAAGCAGCATAAAGCATAGCTCTTAAAGGACCATACCAGCGATTGTGCATGTTTCAGCCCAATATATACATTACTGACAATCATTTCCCAAAACACACTACTGTAATGGTAAATTTAATAATGTTTTTCCTACCTTCCAGACTGCCATTGGTTTCTGTTCATTCCAGTATCAACTTGTAGAGACTTGAAACACGCTTGAGATGCTGTAATGCATCACAGAGAACAACGTGTCTATTAGGTTTTTTTTTTTTTTTTTTTNTTTTTTTTTTTTTTTTTTTTGCTGAAGTAACTTTATTTAACCGATCCAACATGGAGCTGCATGGAATACGATTTCTCCGCCAGGAAATACAGTCCCAGGCAAAGACAGCTTTTACAATCATGCATAAGTGTTAAGAGGCGGGCTTATCATCAGAACATTTCATTTCGAACGATTAGGGAATTTGAATGTTAGATGTTAAGCAAATTCTAGGTGAATGTGTATTTTCTTATCTCTGGTTTTCACAGAAGTGTGATAAAATTAACTGGCTTAAAAAAAAAACAAACTATTGAACAGAGACTAGAAGATCAGTTTCTACAGACGTTACAGCTGATGTCATCTTGAGACCTTTATGTTGAATTTCAGGAATTTAAGTTTGAAAAGTATTTATTGCAAGAAAATAGGGGGCAGAGACGAGCAGTTTGTGACTTTAGACTTGTCAATTCTAGAATCCGAAAGGTTACTGAAAGATATATAGGGTTAGAAAGCAAAAATAGAAAATGTAAATTATGCTATGACAACTCTGTTAGGAATGAATATCATGTACTGTTTGAATGCACAAATATGGAAATAATGCAATTTAGGGAAAAGTACTTGCCCATGTCTCATGTTAAAGGACCATACCATCCATTTTGCATGTTTGGTGTAATATATTCAATTTTCATACATGTTACTGACAGTCATTTCCCAAAGCATACTACTGGAACAGTGAATTAAAAATGTTTTTCCTATCTTCCAGACCTCCATTGGTTTCAGGTCATTCTGGTATACTATTAAAATCAACTTGTTGATGCTTGAAACGTTCTTGGGATAGGTAATCCATCATTGCCAACAAGATGTATATTCAGGTTTTTTGGAGTTTGATAATTTTAGTTTAAGCACAATAAAAAGCATGGAGTGAATGTATGTCTCCACCAGGGAATATAGTCCCAAAAGAAGACCTGTGTTTATGGAAAAATTTAAAGGACCATGACTTCATAAGGCTGTGTAATTATTAGCAGCAGAAACATGGTGGGTGTATCACTTGAATATTTGATTTTGAAAGATTAAGAGATTTTGCAAAATATCAGGAAAGCTGAAATACGGTTTTATCCTTTGGGAAATGACTGTCAGTAACGTTATGTGTATGAAAATGGAATATATTATGTTCAAACATGCAAAATGGGTGGTATGGTCCTTTAAATGTCCAACTATGTTTAAGTTTGTTTTGTTATTGCAGTCAGAGAATCCAAAAATAATCTATAAACTTGGTGCCTTTTTGAAAAATGTATTAATTTTGTTTAAGTGATTTCAGTTGTTTTTATTTTTCACTCATACTGCTTGCCTTCATATGTATTGTTATATGTATTTGTACTCCATACCATTTATATATTTATATGGTGAGTCTAATAAAAATTAAGTGAAAAAAAATAAAAAAAAAAAAACAACAGGAAAACTAACATATGGCTTTATGTTTTGGAAAATGGTTGTCAGTAAAATAGCATATGCAGGTTGTATATATTGGGCTCAAACATGCATAATCGCCAATATGGTCCTTTAAGTATGAAGTAGCGCTTTAAGAGCGGACAGTGATGTGCTGATTAACATGAAGCTTTATGAACGAGCCTGATGCCGTGTGGTTACGTGATTTTTTTAAAATTAATTTCCCCTCAAACTCTGGAAGAATTTTCCAGAAGCAGGTGTGATTTTTTTTCCCTGATTAGAATGGAGTTTTGCACAATTTTAATCTGCCTTGTTTCAAGTCCTGACGTTCATTTCTAGAAAATTCCTGAAATGAGTTTATTTGTGTTGGAGACATGTTGAAATAATGTCAGATTTTTCACCCAGGACTCAGAATTATAAATATATATATATATATATAGATATATATATATATATCTATATATATATATAGATATATATACATATCTATATATATATATAGATATGTATGTATGTATATATTAAATATAGTTTTTAGAGTGTAAGCAGGAAAAAAACTCCATCAATATATAAAATAAAAAAAATCTGTGGAAAATTTCACAGCCAGCAGGGAGAGAAAGGAGAGAGAGAGAGGCAGAGTGGTAGAGAGACACTGCCTGCGTGTGTTTCCAATCCTGATGGGATAATGAGCAGCATGAGGCTTTGAAGGTTCAAAGGTCACCTGACAACCATCGGCAGGTCAGCCTTCGTGTTTACACCTGCCTCTGTCTCATTCTACGTGACACCCAGCCAGTCAGACGTCACGGCCTCNCGTGTTTACACCTGCCTCTGTCTCATTCTACGTGACACCCAGCCAGTCAGACGTCACGGCCTCAACAACACCCACTTCCACCTCACTGTTGATGTTGCTGTCGCGTGATTGGCTGACCCTCCAGCCTGCTAAATAAGCCACTTTTCCTCGTGTCTACACTGCAATTAATGTTGATTTATGTGCTTAAACGGTACACACACACACACAAACACATACACACCCTGTTACAGAAATGACAGCCGTCGCCATGGTTACTGTCCTAATAAACAGTATTGCGAGGAAACATCAATTCACTGCCAGACTGAGCTGCTTCTTACAGTTAAAATAATGATGTGAAATTACTTCTCATCAGTCTCTAGATTGATTTCCACTGGTTTGATAAAAAAAACAAAAAAACAAAAAAAAAACAAAAACTAGGCATGTGTGTGCTGTGATGGACGATCAACAGGTGCCTTTTAGTCCAGGTCGAGATATCGATCCAGGTGTAGTGGGTTGAAATTTATGCTGGAACAGGAGCCACTTTTTATGGTGCTACTGTGCGTTTGAAGAAAATCAGACCTTCAGGACTCGATAAAAGACAAAATGATGTATTATAAGATGCAGATTTTTACAGTACACCACCTTCTCTCTCTCTCTCTCTCTCTCTCTCTCTCTCTATCCTTTCTTCCTCCTCCTTTTGTGTTTTAGGTCATGTGGCTAATTAGCTGAATGAAGTGCTTGCAGATGGAAATGTCAGGCTCGCTGACTGCAGTTTGACTTCCTGGACAGGAGGTGAAAGGTCAATGGGTGAGTTTACTGAACCTTTTCCCTCTCACTTTTATCTAAATGTCACCTAGGAACCATTAGCATGCTCTCCACTGGGGACACTTCATGTGACTGACTAAAGGCTGGGATGGACCCAGTGACACCCGAGACACTCCATCAGCTCGTGCCCACCAAGGTTCACCAGCGCAGACACGTGCTTCCTGTTTCTCGCTTTCTGATGCATTCACGAGGCTGAGAACATCAGGAAACATTAGCTTCCTACAGCAGGCACTAGGGACAACAAAAAAAATGAATCATACAAGAGTGTAAACACACACATTAGTGTTACCTGCCTCAGGTTGACTCCTGCAGGTAACTTTACCATCTGCACTCATGCCGCTTTCCTAAAAGAGCTTAAAGGACCATACCATCGATTTTGCACGTTTGAGCCTAATATATTCAATTTTCATACATGTTACGTTACTGACAATCATTTCCCAAAGGATAAAACCGTATTTCAGCTTTCCTGATATTTTGCAAAATCTCTTAATTTTTCAAAATCAAATATTCAAGTGATACACCCACCTTAAAAATCCATGTTTCGCCTAAAGTAAACATTCACGGTCCGCAACCTTTGACCTTTTATCGCAAAGCAGAATTTTTCAGCATGTCTCATGGGTTGTATGATGATTCAAACAGCAGAGTTTAAAGGAGCATACTGATGATTGTGCATGATTGAGTTCCATAAATGCAATCCTCATCCACGTTACGTTACTGAGAACCATTTTCAAAAATATACTACTTTAGAAGCAAATTTCAGATTGTTTTTCCTACCTTCCAGACCTCAATTTGTTTTAGCTCATTCCGGTATGCAAATAAAATCAACTTGTAGAGACTTGAAACACACTTGAGATACATAACACAGTGAACAAGATGTCTATTAGGTTTGTTTTTTAGTCAAAATAACTTTATTTAACTGATCCAACACAGAGCTTCATGGAAGATGATGTATGACTCCACCAGGAAATATAGTCCCAGGAGAAGATGCCTTTTACAGAAAAATTATAATGATTGTGCCTTCTACAATCATGCATAAGTATTAGAAGGCAAAACATTGAATTTTAAAGGACCATACCATTTTGCATGTTTGAGCCTAATATATTCAATTTTCATACACTAAGGTTACTGACAGTCATTTCCCAAAGGATAAAACCCTATTTCAGCTTTCCTGATATTTTGCAAAATCTTTTAATCTTTCAAAATCAAATATTCAAGCAATATACCCACCNAGCTTTCCTGATATTTTGCAAAATCTTTTAATCTTTCAAAATCAAATATTCAAGCAATATACCCACCTTAAAAAATCCATGTTTCACCTGCTAATGCAGCCTTATGAAGTCACGGTCGTTTAAAGTTTTCCAGAAACGCAGGTCTTCGAGATTATATTCCCCGGTGGAGACATACATTCACTCCACACTTGTGCTAAAATTATGAAACTTCTAAAAAACAAACCTGAATACATGTCTTGTTCATGATGATGGATTACATATCCCAAGAATGTTTCAAGTATCAACAAGTTGATTTTAATAACAAAATGAACTGAGACCAATGGAGGTCTGGAAGGTGGGGAAAAAAAAAAAAAAAAANGAAAAAAAAAAAAAAAAATATATATATATATATAAACTCACCATTCCAGTAGTATGCTTTTGAAAATGATTGTCAGTAACGTAACATGTATGAAAATTGAATATACTGGGCTCAAACATGCAAAATGGTGGTATGGTCCTTTAAATTTTTGTTGAAGTGCCGGCAATCATGCATGTTTGAGCCCAATATATGCAAGCCACTTACATGTTACATTACTATTTCTTAAACAAAAAACTGTATTTTAGTTTTATTGATATTTTTTAAATCCCCTAATTCTTTCAAAATCAAATGTTCAGGTGATGCACTCGTCTTAAAATTAAATGTTTGGCTTGTTAACACTTCCGCATGATTAGAAGGCGCGATCATTTTTATTTTTCAGTAAAACCCATCTTGGCAGAGAAATACATCATCTTCCATTGAAGCTCCATCGGTTAAATAAAGTTATTTTGGGGGGGAAAAAAAAAAAAACCTTCAGACATGTTGTTGGCTGTGATGGATTACATATCTCAAGCTTGTTTCAAGTCTCTGCAAGTTGATACTGGAATGAATTGAAACCAATGGCAGCCTGGAAGGTAGGAAAAACATTCTTAAATTCACAGCCACAGTCATATACTTTGGGAAATATTTGTCAGTAATGTAACATGTATGCAGATTGTACATATTGGGCTCAAACTTGCACGATTGCCAGTATGGTTCTTTAACAAGGCTGGTGGTGCTGCCATATTTATGGTGCCTGAAAAGATGTTGGGATTTCAGATGTTATTATACTGAACATTATTGTACTTTTTTCAGATGCTGGAGGCTCATGGTAGTTTGGTGATTGAGGAATTTGGCAGGAGAGCGCTCTCTCTCAAACAGAAATATCTATTTTTGACAGCTGATAATGACAGTGTTGCTAATAATTAACATATCAGCAATGTCTGTTGTGTCTGTGTCTTGCTAATTTGCTTTAGTTAAAATTAGTTGAGGGGGAAAACATGATGCTGCTCAGAATTTGTTAATTATCAAAAGTGTCTAAAGAGATTGAAAAAAATTCTAAATGATAAATCTTTGCTCATCCTTTATACTCACTTATCATGTTCAGAGTCATGGAAGGGCTGGAGTCTATCCCAGCATGCACTGGGTACCAGTCAGGATGCATCTGGGCATCACAGCATGAACATAGACTTCTCTTTTTGCATACAGATAAGAAATATTTAGTATCCAAAGTGTTGCAAGACTCAGGATTTAGATGACAATTATGACAGAAATGACTGTAATGAACCTAACTGACCAGTATTAACTAACTTATCTAAACTGAACAAAGGAGGAAGGTCACACAGTTACAAAATTCAACAAACTTTATTCAGTAATGCATTTAAGGCAGTAGACAAATACTGGTACTCGAGTGGTATTCCAGACTACCCACACTCTCTCCCCGTCAGTCTAGACAGACACGAACATCAGGAATTAAAATGACACAGCAGACATGCAAACCACACTAAAATTCGCAAAGCAATTAAATTCCACCATAAGGACACTGTCACGCACTGCAAGGACCACACAGCACCACACATGGTGATTAAAGTATCTGCTGACACCAGGTGAGGAAATAAGTGGCCCACAACACACTTGTATCCCATACTGCTCAGCCTGGAGCTGCTGTATAAAACACACACAACATATTAAGACGAAGACAAAATGGACAAAACATTAAATAAAACCAATTAAAATGTTTCTTAGCTTTCTCAGGGTTCAAGACCCTCCCCCAGGCTCTGAGCATTTGGCGCTTGTCCGCCAAATGCTCAGAGTCTCAGCACTATGAGACTCCTGTACTGGAAAAAATGGATGCCTCCCACTATACATTGAGAAGTGGCCAAGCTTCCTAAAGCCCCAGCCCTCACTAACAGGCCCTAACCCCCTCTGGAACCTCTCCTGAGCCCACTTCCACAGCGGTACCTTCTAGCTTCACCACCAGCAGCTCTATCCAGCCAGCAAAATGCATCTTCCCTCCAGACATGAGTGCAAATAAAATTGTCCTTGGCTGGGCAAAGCCCTGTCAAGTCCACCAAGCACTGCTTCCCAGACTCACTCTCCTCCTCTTTTGAAGCACTCTCATCACCTCACAATTACGCTCAGGTGTGTTAATCTGTTCCAATTAGTCTCCTTCGCTCATCTCCTGTGAGCCAGCTCCATGTCCCACTGCAATACCATTATGCTCAACTTTTGGAGGCTGAAAACTAGCAGACGTGGTGTTCAGCTCGACTTTTGAATGGTAAAAGCCAGTTTATATGTATGCACACAGTAGCAGACATGGACTCTGCCAGTGGACACGGTTCTTCTGGCGTCTGCTTGGAGGACGCATTCCACGCAAGTGCAGTAGCAGTAGCATAGATAGCATAGCGTAGCCTAGTGAACTGCACAGACACAAAAAAATTGCAAGTACAATGTCTGCACAGAGGCCATTGCCTACATTCTCTGATGTACACAGATGATGAAATTTACTTACTTCTGGACCCTAGCAGACTCTCACATCCTCAGAAAGTATAAATTGGCCTTAAGTAATACCAAGAAAAAAAAAAAAAAAAANAAAAAAAAAAAAAAAAAGAAGAAGAAGAAGAAGAAGAAGAATATTGTGTGTTTTAATACCTTGGTCTTGGTTTTATGTTTTTCATTTCATTCCATTAGACTCTTGCCCATAAAAATGGTATGGAGTACAAACAATACATATAACATTACATATGAAGGCAAGCAGTACAGGTGAAAAAAGAAAAATAACCTAAATCACTTAAAAATTAACACATTTTTCAAAAAGGAAAACTGATTATTTTTGGATTCTCTGACTACAATAACAAAACCAACATAAACATAAATGGACACTTACCATAATACTTCTGTACATACTTTTCTCTAGATTGCATTATTTCCATATTTGTGCATTCAAACAGTTCATGATATTCATCCCCAACACAGTTGTCATTGCATAATTTACACATTTTATTTTTCCTTTCTCTCTTCCAGTAAACTTTTGGATTCTAGGATTGGCAAGTCTAAAGTCACAAATTGCTTGTCTTTGCCCCCTATTTTGTTGCAATAAATACTTTTCAAATTTAAACTCCTTCTTAAATTCAACAAAAGGTCGCAAGATGACATCTGCTGTAACGTCTGTAGAAACTGATCTTCTATTCTCTGTTCAATAGTTTTGTTTTTTTTTTAAGCCAGTTAATTTTGTCACACTTCTGTGAAAACCAGAGATAAGAAAATCCACATTCACCCAGAATTTGCTTAACATAAGTTATCCATACTGATATATAGACTCCATTTCTGTGCACTTCAAATGAACATAACTAAACTTATCCTTACTATTCAAAAGTCCTGCCCAATAACCAATCATTCTCTTTTTAATTGCAATACTTTATGGGTATTTTCCCAGCTCTCCATGCATATTATTACATGTTGTCGTTTTAACTCTCAATGTGTACCTGAGGAATTTTAAATGCAGTTTTTCCAGAATGTCATATTTCTCGAATCCCCACATGCATACAGCATAACAGGTGTAACCAACCGGTCAAGCAGTTCTAATCTGACATTCAAAGGTAAATCAAATTTTCTTCATTTACTTAGGAGAGCAAACATTGCTCTATAGGGGCCTGGTTTTGTAAGTCAACTTTAAATGATCCGTTTAAAGTTGAATTAAATATGATCCCCAGGTATTTAAAATAATGTGCAATCTCCAAATCATTTTGATTACAATAAAACTTGTATTTACTGATTTCTTTTTTTTCTGCGTCTAAATATTGTGACTTTAGTTTTATCACTATTAATCTGTAGTTTCCATTTTCTACAAAACTCACGTGTTAATTGCCTGTTGCAACCTATTGAAGACTCATGCCAAGAATTAGGCACTGCGCCTTTAACAGGCTTCACTTTCTCTCCATGGATTTGCTATACAGTATATGGCCGTCAGAACAGCTGATCAGTAACTCCGCCTGACTCCACCCACCTAACGCCACCGTTTGCTGGAGCTCCACATCACCATCACCTAATTCATGTGCGTCTACAGAAAACGTAAGTAATTGTTCTGAAGATCTACGTGCATGCACTGCCTATATAATGAAGATCAGTGAGGGATTAAGAATATACGGAAGACGGTTGAATGATACTGCAAGCGGAATGCTAGTGGAGTGCAGTTCAGACTCCTCTGTCTCCCACACCCTGTGGGAAAATGCTTGCATGCATAATTAATTAGCCATGTGCTCCTTTGTTTAAGACAATGAACGTTAACTTTCACTTGATTTCTGAAATATGAATGACTAGTATGTTTCCAAATAATGATTAAGAATTATGAATTAATTTGTCATTTGAAGATATTTATGTTTGAGTATTTGAAGTAATTTATGTTTGTGAAATAATGTTCCTTTATTAATTGGAGTACTATTTTCTGTTTGTTGTAGCACATCCAAAACTACTTCCACTTCAATGTCTACCATCCACATGCTGATCAAATAAATTCCATCCTGAATGGCTAACTGGAATACAGTCTCTGTCCTCTGTTGCCATCTGACCGTGGCTTACCTGCTCACCTTCATTCACTCTCATTAATCCTACCCAGCAACACAAATACATTTGGAGCTCCACTAACACAGCCCCTTCTTTGTTGTAGACATAACAATCATATCGTCTGCATACATTAATACCATAAGCTGCATATAACCATCAATAATAGTATCATGTCTTGATATACTCACAACTATTCAATAATAAATGTTCCTCTAGATCATTAATAAATAAAAGTGGTGATAGGTTTTCACACTGTCTAATTCCCATTAGACTTAGAAAAATCTCAGATTTAATACCATTAATAAAATTACAGGATTTAACCTTTTTGTACATGTTCATAACAACATTCAATAGTTTGCCCCTTACACCAACTTTTAATAGCTTATATCAAAGTGCATCCCTGCAGACTGTGTCAAAATGCTTCAGTGAAGTCATAAACAGCAAAATAAACTTCTTTTTTTAAGCAGTAAAGGTCAATTACATTTTTTAACAGAAAGATATGATCAATGGTGGAGTATCCTTTTCAAAATCTCGCTTGACTTTATGTCAGGGTTTCATTATTGTCAGAAATTATGCAACCTTGGCACTTGTGAATAACTTGCCTAAACAACTCAAAAGTGCACTCCCTCTATAACTTACAGTCCTTAATATCACCTTTCCCTTTATAAATTGGTATCATTAGACCAATCACCCAATCCTGAGGGATTATACTAGAGCTCAAAATATTATTAAAGAGCAAAACATATCAAGGCAGAAAAATATGAGCAGTACTCTTAATATACTCATTCAATGCAGCCTCAAGGGGGCACAAGCCAGTGTCCACCTTGTGCCGGTCCCAAGCCCGAATAAA
>VXCM01003822.1:0-17188 GCA_014773175.1 Lucifuga dentata | reverse complement strand
ACAAGAGTGAATGGAAACTTGGTGATATCAGCCTCCTCCAGATGTTGAAGTGTCTCTCCTTCCTGTCTGGTACCAAGTTCCTCCTGTTCCTCTTTAATGTGCAGGACCTCTGGTTCCTCCTGCTTCACACTGAGACTCCACACCTGCTGCANTGTTCCTCTTTAATGTGCAGGACCTCTGGTTCCTCCTGCTTCACACTGAGACTCCACACCTGCTGCATTTCTAAGGGACACAAAAGATGTGGAAGGGACATGAAAAACTTTATCTCCAGTTATCAGAAGTGCTGGATTGCAGTTGTTGCTGCTAAAATTGATACAACCATTTATTAAGAAAAGGGAGCAATTACTTTTTCACATGGTGATATAGATGTTGGAGAGCTTTTTTCCTTCAATAAATGAACTGATCATTTAAAAACTGTATTTTGTTTAAAAACTGTATTTTGTGTTTACTCAGGCTGTCTTTTACTTATATTATATTTATTTTGACGATCCGACCCAATTAAGTGTGACAAATATTCAATAATAGAAGAAATGAAGAAGGGAGCAAATACTTTTCACAGCACTGTATCTGTAATAACAGCTAATTAGGATGTTTTGGCCAATTCATTCCCAATTGTGCCACATTTCTCTGTGTAGACCAGGAATTACCTTGTTCATGAAATGAATGTGAGAAGAAAATTCATTACTGCTTGTTAAACATGATACTACATATATGCAATCCATGTGACGAGCAATGTGTACATGCCATTACAGTTTCATTTATAATTTTTACCTTTTGCTGTGGTAGTAAATTTGAAATCCATCATGGTCACACACAGCATATCTGTGAGGTGCTGCTGCATATTCCTGCTGCTGTCCTGGGTTTAACTGTGACACCCATAACAACTATGATAAACGGGTTCACCTAAATCTGCTCTGATGCCTTAAAGCCCTGATGTACGGTGGATGTGAAGTGAAAAACACAAACACAAAATGCAAAACACATTTACAAATCAGAAACACTTTTACAATTTAGAAAACACTTTAAGAAATTTGGGAAAGCCTTTAAATTCAGAAACACTTTAGCATTTAACAAAATGGAAAAGGTAGGGATAAAGATTCTTGTTTGTAATTGGACAGCATTCATGTCAGTTACTTTTTTTAAAGGAACTGAAAGGAAAAATAGAAAAAAAACTGCCTTATCCTCTCTATTGTTGTGGGTCCAGCAACAATAGCGAGATCATCCTCACTGTCCTCAATCTCAGGTTTTCAAGAGTCAAAAGCCTTGTCATTACTAGAGGATCATAATTGAATACCTGGATATGTGTTCCTGGCTGGTTCTGGTCCTCCACAGTCCTCTCCATCAGCTTCTCTTTTAGTCTGTTTAGTAGAACTGCTGATTAGAGACTCTGATTCTTTTGTCTCTTCAGTTTGCTTTTGAAGCTGTGGGGACTGAACTTTCTCTTCATCTTCTTCACTTTTCACAGTGACAAGAGTGAATGGGAACTTGGTGATATTAGCTTCCTCCACATCATGAAGCTGCTCTTCCTCCTGACTGATCCAGAGTTCCTCCTGTTCCTCTTTAACATACATATGGAAGTCTGCAGAGAACACCAAAATACACATTATGGATAAAATTATCTTATTTGTACCCAAGCTTTTAAGGGTATAACAGATTAGAAATGTCACCGTTTGATATGATATCATGATTAAGGGGCAACAGTTTTAGTTCATATACTATAATTTGTGCCTTAAAGGAGGAAAAAAACTGTAACATAATGCAATTTGTAGATGTAACTGAACAGATTAAACAGTAAGACATTTTTTAAAATCAGTGTTTCCTATACATTGGTGAAACTTGGGCGGCCCGTCCAGGTAAACGACTGGCTGGCATCCCGTGAAACCTGCCCAGGTTTCACGGGATGCCAGCCTTAAAAAAAAAATACACATTTAATAATGTCGTTCAACCGCTGACCAAAACACAGCTAAAATGTGGAATAAATTTATGATGCTACTGTTATTTTGAAGGTAAAAAATATCCTTAAAAGAACCCATGATTAGATTTTGTCACAGTTAATCCATTTTCAGCAAAAGCCCCATAGATAAACATCTGTCTCCTTTCTTATGAATAAATGCTCAAATAGTGCAGGTCCTTTTTTTTTTTTTTTTTNTTTTTTTTTTTTTTTTTACCTCTACTGCAGAGGGAACCAGGCTTTTATTCCAGCCTGGTCATTATTTCTAATTTTAAAATACATGTAACCTCCATGCTTCTCACCGAAGTTTCCCTCTGCTGTGTTATAGTTAATTAGTTTTCCTTAAAACCCCGCTGAAGAGAATGAAAACGCGCTGCTTGTGTTATTGCGGTTGCCTAGCAACCAGTAGTATAAAGTGTGGTAGCGGCCATTTTCAACTAGATCTGAATGGTTTTGGTTTTTTTTTCCCTTTGCACTTTTACAGCCAAATAGCCAGGTTAAGACTTGGATAACTGTTCACCACCACAAGTAAATTTTCAACCTATGGGAAACACTGTATACGCTACATAAGATTATTAGAAATTGCTAGGCATTTCCCTGGTATTCAATTATTTAAAAAAAATTGTGAGCAGACACCATACAGTGCAAATGTAATGATTCCCAAGAAACTAGAGACACAGCTTTCATTTCAGCCCAAGCTTATGTCTGTACACAAAAGGACTGAGGAGATAGAACCATTTTCATTCGATATGGATTTAATGTCCAAAATAGAGGTGCTATGCTACAGATCAGGATTTAAGGCAAAGCTAAAAACATACTAGCTCGTCTCATGCTAATGAGACGAGCTGAATTTTTAAAAGAAACACATCCTCTTTTCACACTAATCATAAAAACCCCAAACAAAATGAAAAACGTTGAGATGAAGGGTGTCTGACTGCCTCCATGTAAATATCTCAACACCTCAAAGTGTAGACCAAGACACCATAGAAGTATTATTTATAACCAGTTTGAAGGAACACTGGGAGAAAATCTGAAGTGAACAAACCTGCTCTGTGTAACAGAACTTCAGGATTTAAAGCAGCGTCCAGCAGTTTGTCGGACCCGTAATCTCCGTCAAAAACACTGTTTGTATCCGTTAGTCATCCTGACTCGCCCTTTGTTGTCTCTCTGTCAGTGTTTTTCCAGCTAGCAAGCTAAAGCTAAGCTAGCAGCTTTGAAAAGTTCGTATGTTAAAAAAGAAAAAAAGACAGCAGCTTTGTAGACAGACCGGGAAACAAGTTATTGAGAAGAAAGACGATTATCGCTGTTCATTCAGACAGATTTAGCAAAATATATGCTGTATCATTTCCGCTGGATAAAGACTAAACCTCTCCACTCTCCAAATACTGCTGCTGTCAGCCACCGCTTGGCAAAACCGGAAGTAGTTTTACGGTGAATCTTCTTGTTTTATTTTTATTTTATTATTTTATTTAACCAGATAACAGTCATTGAAATTCAAAATCTCTTTTCCAAGAGCTATCTGGCCAAGACGGCAGGACAATTACACAGCTGCAACAAGTTAAACAACTGTTAGCGGTTGGCATCCAACTTATGGTGCATTACTGCCACCTTCTGCTCCGGAGTGTGTATCACATGCTGACATGCTGGATTCCCAAAATATAACCAACTATTTACACCCTTAAGCCCTATCTTCTCTACTAAATCCTATAGAAAACCCTATCTTTCTCAAAAATCTTAACACTTCCTTACCCTATATCCTCTCACCTTTACTCAACAGTTCTTTTAATGTTAATTCCTGTATCCCTGTTTTTTTTTTTTAATAACTTTTATTTATTTCAAGTACAAAAAACAGCTCCAGAGACAGGGGTGCTAATGTAGACATACAAAAAACATTCATGACTCAATATCATGTATTAGATTAAAATAAAGACAAACAGCCACAGTTTTTATGGCTTTTCTATTTAAGGAAACAGCTAAATTCTGTGAATACTGGAGAAACTCAGTTTCAAATAAAAAGAAAAGAGGCTGTTGCTTGTTCAATTTGCATTTGTGTATATAAAATTTTGCAAGGATTAATAGAGTTAATTAAAAATATTCTTTCTGTTTTTCTTTTGCAATGTTATAAAACTCAAGTAATACATTTTTGTAGAATAACTGAAAGTCACTGCATATATTTTGACTAATAAACACAGAGAAGTGCTTCCAAAATGTAGTGATAAAAAGACAATTCCAAAATAAGTGCAGTACAGCTTCACAGTTATTGCAAAATGAACAGTTCATATCAATGTCATTCTTGAATTTGCATAGGAAGTGCTTGGTTGGGTATACTGTATTCTGTGTAGTAACTTATAACTGATTTCTCATCTTATTGGTAATTAAATATTTTATTGAGATGGTCTGCACCTTTTTCCAGGGAATTCCTGAGACAAATCTTTCCCAATATGATTTCACATATGGAATTGTAGTTTCTTTTTGAAAAAGCCATTTGATTTTTTTGTTATGGGTTGAAGGCTTAGAAAGGAAATATATTTTCCAACTCTTTAGAAAACCTCTGATAAAATTCTGCAGTAATACCGTCATTACCAGATTTATTACCCTTAAGACTGGCAGTGGCACAAAAAATTTCTTCCTCTGTTAATTCTTTGTCACAAAGTTTTTCATCATCATCTGAAATTTCCAAACTTTAAATAAAAGTTTAGAAATTTGGATGCTACATCTTCCCTGTAATTTGATTTACACAAGTTGCTATAAAAGTTAGCACAGTAGGAAGCTATTTCATTATTATCATTAGAAAGTTTACCATCAATTTCTAAATTATAAATATTGGGTATTTTTGATTTATTCTTTTCTAATCTGAAAAAATAGGAAGTATTCTGCTCACCTTCCTCCAGCCACCTCCTTTTTGATCATATAAATGTCCTTTCAGCTTTTCTTTTATACATATCTAAGTTGGATTGTAGTTGTGATAGCTGTTGTATTTCACTATCAGATAAGATTTGTAAGCCTTCTGTGATAAGGAGGTTGTTTTGGATATCAAGTTTTCTTCCTCATGTTTCCTTGATTTTGCCAAATTGCTACCAAAAGCTCTCATATATTTTCCTATTTCAAATTTCAGAAGCTCCNTTGATTTTGCCAAATTGCTACCAAAAGCTCTCATATATTTTCCTATTTCAAATTTCAGAAGCTCCCACTGACTACAGAAGGAATTCAGAATGCAGGCTTTTTTTTTCCCAATAATTATGTATTAAGGAAATAGTGTCAGCTTTTACCTTATCAAACAACAGCAGAGAACTATTTAATTTCCAGCATAAGGCTTTGGGAATTTGTATACCTGAAGAAAAGGAAACATTTATAGAAATTGCTTTGTGATCAGTTAACGGAGTAGCATGCATATGAACAGCCACGTTATCATGATCAATTATTTGAGAAGTCAGCCAATAGTCTATATGAGATTGTTTACATTGATCTTTACTGCTCCATGTGTATGATATTTTGGGGAATTCTTTTCCTCCATATATCAATAGTATTCATTCTTTCTATAATCTTTGTTCAAGTTGATTTTGGGGACTTATATACAGGTATATATAATATATCTTTGACAACAGTCTAGACACACTCCCTCCTAAGATATATTATATATACCTGTATATTATATTATTATTATTATATTTTGTTATCCTCATAACTGACTGAGTAACCTCATATCTTGACGACTTTTTTGAGTGAAATGATCTTAAATTTGCTGAAACTGAATATGAATCTGAGCCTCTTAAAGTCAGTAAGTTGCTCCGTGCACAGCTAACAGAGATAGTACCTTCCCAGGTGCTGATGCAGGCAGGCTCACACAATGATCGATTTCAAAGGTCAATCACCGCACACCAGAAGGCCTTATTTCTTCTTTAATTTCTCATTTTTTTCAAAGTATTGTTCCATTTTAGTACCAAGAGTGCAAACTACGCGTTTCACCACTGGCTTCCTCAGGGTCGCTCTCCCACATTACAATCTGAACAATAAATGGTCTTGAGTGAAAAGAAATTTACATCCATTGCAACATATGTGTTCAATCTACATAATTCATCAGGCAGAAAATGCACCTTATCTTGTCACATCCATCATACTCCCAGAACACATACATCAACCTTTTAAGAATATCTTATCCCATGAAATGGAAATAAATCAGTACACCTGTACAGGATATCAAAATATAAAAGTATATAATTCTGTAAGAAAAATCCAGTTATATTATAAAAAACCTTCACCTTAATGTAGTATAAAGTCGAGATGCCCACCTGCACTCTCTACAAAATGTAGATAAACAGTATAAGGAGCATAAGAGAAAAAAAAATGTTGACCAACATTTTATCTTTCACAATGTTAGGGTCAGAAGATGCACCTATACTTCTGATCATTAAGTTGGTGCTATATACCTCAGACTCAAATGGTCAATACAGAAACAAATATTGGAGGTTGATCCCTCAATATTATATAACATCATCAAACAGTGTAAATCCAAACATATCATACAATACATACAATTTCACATGACAAATATTCAAGTCATTCTAAGTAGAGGTCCACATAATATTCACCAAAAGTTAGGAGCATCACAACTAAAGACAGCAGCTTAGATCCACAGCCTCATTTAATCCATACAGTTCGACTGTGTTCAATGTATAAACCCAATATGCTTCCCTCTGTCGCAGTCTTCTGATCAAATTCCCTCCTCTATAATATTAGGAATCAATCTCTGTATTCCAATAAGCTTCAGAGAGGCTGCAGAACCATGATTCTTGTCTCCATAATGTCTAACAATCGCATATTCCATATTCCCATTCCTGATTGCAACTTTGTGTTCTGCAATTCGAAGTTTTAGGATAAGTTTGGTCTGTCCAATGTACATTAATCCGCAGGGGCATTTTAACATAAAAAACATAGAATTAATGATTTGTTTAATCTGGTACTTTTTTTCCTGAATGGGGATGATAGAATTGTATTAAAAGTATTAGAACAATGTGTACATCTGCCGCATTTGTAGTTTCCATATATTTCTCTTCCGAGCCAACAATCTTTTTCAGATACGCTGTATAACAATGAAACAACCACATCTTTGATGTTTTTACCTCTACTAAAACCGAAACGTGGAATGGTATTTGAGAATCCTTGTAAGGTTACATCACAACTTAAGATTTTCCAGTGTTTTCTGATAATTGTCTTAACCTCTTTGAACAAACAACTAATAAATAATATTCCCTATGGACAATTTTTGCGGCTGAAGCGCATATGCAGCAACCAGGTAGACTCTGAGAGGAAAGCTGCAGAAATGAAGCATCGATTTATGGAGAGAGGTTATCATGAAGACATTGTGGGAGAAACCTATAAAAAAGCTAAAAAAAAAAAAAAAAAAANAAAAAAAAAAAAAAAAAAAAACTGACAGGAAAGAACTTCTGCTTCCTAAAATCCAACATCCTGAAGTGAGCAGGGTCATGTATGTCTGAAAAATACACAGTACAGTAAAAATACAGTAAGGTTTCCAAAGAGGTTAAGACAATTAAGAACTTTTTTTCTTTTTAGAATGGTTAAATGCTGGAATTCACAATCTAGGTCACATTTTTGAGTAAAAGGTTTTAAAAGCTTTGAAAACCTGTGACTGCTGATTAAATTTTTAGTCTCAAACTCTGCAAATGAGTTTTCTCCTTGGTGTGGATTGACATGTGACTTTTCAAAAGAATTCTGTAGGTGAACTTTTTGCTGCATTCTGAACAACTAAACGGCTTCTCTCCTGTCTGGATTCTCATGTGTCTCTTAAGATTTCCACTCCAAGTAAAGTTTTTACCACAAACTGAACAACTAAGTGCTTTATATTTCAGAAATTTGTCAACTGCCTGTAAAACACTTTGAATTGCATTGACTTGTATGAAAGGTGCTGCATAAATAAAGTGTGACTGATTGATTGATTGATCTCCTGTGTGAGACCCATCACATGCTGGCTGTAAATAACTACCTGGATCTAAGGTCCTGGTTGGTCCTGGTCCTCCACAGTCCTCTACATGAGCTCCTGTTTCAGTCTGTTGAGTTGAGCTACTTGCTAGAGGCTCTGCCTCTCTGTTCTCCTCAGTTTGGCTTTGATGAAGCTGTGAGGACTGAACTTTGTCTTCATCGTCTTCAGTTTTCACAGTAACAAGAGTGAATGGAAACTTGGTGATATCAGCCTCCTCCAGATGTTGAAGTGTCTCTCCTTCCTGTCTGGTACCAAGTTCCTCCTGTTCCTCTTTAATGTGCAGGACCTCTGGTTCCTCCTGCTTCACACTGAGACTCCACACCTGCTGCACCAACAGCTGCTGCATTTCTACAGGAAACACACAAACACATGATAACATGATAGAGTTGCTAGAATAAATGTTATGTTTACCGGTACCGGTATATGGATTATTTTCAGAAAAATCCCAGGAATACTTTGACAATACCCAGAAAAACAGGTACCATATACTGAGCGTATACAGTAAGCCCTGGTTTTGACCTACAAATTTAGATTTTTAAGAGACCCATAAATAAGTCGACCCCCTGATGTTGCTCCATCAATTTAGTTGTTTAGCAAATTACCTGTTTTTCTGGATATAGCCTATGTAGAGGTGAGAACATTTTGGCTATTGATCAAAATGAACATGACATGAATGTTCTATGTGGATTTAGAGGCTGTCATGAATAACACGTATGTAAACATATGACAAATGAATACCCTAAGGTCAGTAGGCCTATCACACAGAACATCATACAGTCATTGTTGACTAAGTTGGATGGATTACTATTACAATATCTTAGTAACTAAGACTTCCTATGCAACAATTCTTTATACATTTATTTTATTAAATTATTATTATTATTATTATTATTATTATTATTATTATTTAGATCTTATCTAAATTTTCATGAATCCCAAGAGTTATCCCTTCTCATACGCGATATCTTCAGCCATCGTCCGCACCGTCCGCGGTGATCTGTGAACAGCAGGTAGTGTCCGACTTCACAGGTGACTTTTAGCTCCTCCCCCTGCTGCTGCCTCCTGCTCGCGTCTGTTTTTCAGGCGAGGCGCAGTTCATCTCAAACAAGCCTATTATGCTAACAGTTAAACAGTCTGCCAGAAATTCATCAGAAGAAGAAGAGGGCCGGTTAGCTTAGCTAACTCAAGTAAACATAGTTAGCACGTAATGTAGCATTAATGTTTATTTAAACTTTCTTTCTTGACGTTTAGCTTTTTAGATATAGTGCTTTAGATTTTTTGTTTAGAGTTTTACTCAGCTCTGTTGTTTTTTAAAAAATAAATAAAATAATACAATAATAATAATAATAAAAATAAATTTGCTTTAACATAACAATCATTTTACCCGACATTCAAAAAACAGGTTGTGTGTGTTTTGTGTGTGTGTGTGTGTGTGTTTAAAACAATACCACTTCTCAAATGTGCTTCTCTCCATCACAGCAACGTGGAAACGATGAGAGGTTAATAAATTTATGGTCACAAGTGTTGTGACCTGAAGTCACTGCTGCAGCCACAAAGGATGATTTTGTGGACAGGAAGCTTTTTATCGCCAACCATGATCACAGCATCACAAAGTTTTCCCTGAAGCCTCAGCTCGTTAAACACTGAGCTGAGTNAACCATGATCACAGCATCACAAAGTTTTCCCTGAAGCCTCAGCTCGTTAAACACTGAGCTGAGTGGCGCGTTGTCTGAGTCAGCCATTATCATATCCATCATCACAGCTGCCTAGCCGGTGGGTCAACTTACCCACTGGCTCATCTTACCCCACTCTCCCGTCTGCTGAAAACTGAAATGATGCATGCCATTTTTGTAAATTAACATACTCCTACAGGACATTTGTGTTTGCAATTAAACATTTCTTGTTGATTGTGACAAACTCTAATCACTTCCAACACGCTCCAGCCTTTTCAGACAGCTTACCGTAAAGTTAAGAACAAGTGCGCAATCAATTTGTAGGTGCAGCTGGTTTGAATGCAAAAGTGTGAAAGGTGCCTGACCTTAGTTTGACCTCAGTACCGTTTGACCTCAGTACCGTGAGCAGTAATCTGCATCTTGAGGTGCAGATTAGATCGTTACCAGTCTGTGTTTAGTGGCTCTTTGGTGAGAGAAAACCAGATGACCAGAGCTCCGCCCAGTAACACTTCCACCTGCTGAAGTAATGCTGAAGGCACCTATACATCACAGACATCTTAAACCATACAACCTGATCAAACATAAAACTAGTGATAAGACTTTCAAAACAAACAAAACTAATGAGGAGCAATTCAATAAGGCCTCCATTAATATGACATCATTTTAAACTGGTAAATGACTTAATTTCCATGATGTCATGAAAACGTGCTAGAAGAGCTTCCCCAGAAAATGTACAGCTTTCATCATTTACAGACAGACTTTAAAGAAAGATGGATGTAATAAGGAATGATTCAGACAACGTGCCACTCAGCTCAGTGTTTAACGAGCTGAGGCTTCAGGGAAAACTTTGTGATGCTGTGATCATGGTTGGTGATGTGAAGTTTCCTGTCCACAAAATCATCCTTTGTGGCTGCAGCGAGTACTTCAGGTGAATTTGTTTTCCGTTGTGGCGGGATGCCGATTGAAATATTCTTCAAAATAAATCTGAAAGGAGAAATGCATATTTATCATATTCCAGTTGTCAGTTTTAGGTTTGATTTAATCATTTAATGACAAATTCACCAAACTTTAAATGCAACCAGACTTGTAATAATACTGAATCTAAAAGAACAGACAGGAAAGAGGCTTGTTTCATTAACACTGTGCGTTATATGAATCTTCTCAAACTGTGGCATGGTGTTTTCTGTTAAAATCTCCCAGGTTAAATTTGTTTGCTATGTAAAAATGACATGAAACATTGAATAAAGTTCATTTCTAGCCTGCTTCTTTGTGTCCATTATGACCTGCAGAAATCTCTTCACCCAGTGGTCACAGCTAGAAGAAAAGGAGTATGAATTCCCCCACATGACACCTGACATAATGCAACTCATCATTGAGTTCGTCTACGTCGGCTCTGTTCTGCTGACTGAGCAGAATGTCTGCGAACTCTTCAGAGCCGCAGATTATTTCTGTGTTGAAGGTCTCCTGGAAGCATGCTGCCAGTTCCTGGAGCAGCAGCTCCGCCCACAGAACTGCATCGGCATCTGGCAGTTCATCAGAAAATACTATTTCCCCAAACTGATCCACGAGGCATACCTGTTCATCCTGCATCACTTTGGAGAGGTTTCAGCCTCCTCTGGGTTCCTGCAGCTGTCTCTAGAGGAGCTGATCAGTATCATTGAAGAGGACCGGCTCCAAGTGAAGCAGGAGAGCATCGTATTCGAGGCCGTCCTTCGCTGGATCGCCTACTCACCTGAGGAGCGGGGCGCTCACATCTCTCAGCTTTTGCCCAAGGTAAGTGCAAAATTGAAATCATCTTACAAGAATGGTGTGAACGAAAATAAGAATGTGACAAATGTGTATAACAGGAACTAAGTGGTCTGGACACCAGACTCAGGTAAAACATGAAGCTGAATTTTCAACTTGACTCCCACAAACCTGTTTAGTGTTTAATTTGCTGCTTCTGTCCTTTCTCTGCAGGTTCGACTGGCCTTGATGACTCAAGATTACTTCACCAACAGCGTCAAAAACAACGAGCTGGTGATGGAGAATAATGAGTGCCAAGACATTGTCAGAAAGGCAGAAGTCTTAATAACTGGCCTCAGTGACAGATTAGATTTCTGTTGTTTATATGAAGGTCTGGCCCAACCCCGCCTACCCAGCATGATCCTCTTGGCCTTCGGAGGCACTGAAGGCTCTGAAGAGATTCCTGCCAATCATATTGAAGCCTATGATGTTGGTGTTGACAAGTGGACTTATGTAACCAATCCTGAGCAGCCAACTCGTGAATACCATGGCGTGGTTTTCCTCAGCGGCTCTGTGTACTGCGTTGGGGGCTGGAATGAGTTGGATAGTCTAAGCAGCGTAGTCAGGTTTGACCTGGAGACCCACACCTGGCACGAGGTTGCACCAATGCATAGCAGCCGCGGCTCTGTCGGTGTAACCGTGCTGAACGAATGCATCTATGCTATGGGAGGCAGCAACGGATTCGATGTGCATGACACTGCAGAGTATTACGAGCCAAAGACCAACCAGTGGACTGAGATTGCACATATGCACAAGAAGAGGAATGGCGTCAGTTCCACGACACTGCATGGCAAGGTGAGCAGCGCTAAAGAATAACTGAAAATAACATGTCTGTCACTCAGGGAAACCCAAACCTCAGTTGAGGATAAACCTCACCAAGTAATTTAATATTTGAACAAATTTCACATTTTGAGTTTTTCAGAATCTTGGAGGATTGTGCTACCATCATGTAACAGTGTTTCATCAATGAAGGCAAAACAAATATTGTTTTTCAGCCTGGTAAAATGATGTATTATCTCTTTGTATTGAATATGATAATGAGCTAGCTTTTCCTTGATAGTGTGGAAATGTGTCTTCATTATTTGCAATAGTTACAGAAAACTTAGAGGCTAGATATGTGTTTATTAATAAATACTCATCACAGTTGAAGATGAAGTCATTTTCTTTCATTTTTCTCAGGTGTATGCCTGTGGTGGCTCAGAGGAGGGTGAGATCTTGTCTTCAGCTGAGTGCTACAGCCCAGAGACCAACCAGTGGACTCTGATCGCCCCCATGAACAGCAGGCGGACTGATTTTGGGGTCGTTGCTTATGCAGGACAAGTTTATGCGGTAAGTCAACACAAGTCTGCTGACATTTAGAAAACACAAAGAGACCCTCAGACACTGAGCTATGATCAGATTAGTTGTTCCATGTAGGACTAGACTGACACTGTGTTTTGCCAATATTGGTTTTTAATTAAAAATCTTACATGTAAAGTCAGCATTGCTCACCTCTGCCATGATGGAGGTTTAGCCACAGCTCAGTGGATTAAACCTTTGTTTTAGCGCCTTATGGTCCACCTCAGACCATAAAGCCATAGAAAATTTTTGCAGGGAATTTTTCAAATGTTAAGACATAAAATATCACTAATATAGATTCAAAAAATATCAGTATCAGTATTACAAACTTTATTTACAAGGGATCCTTTGATGGAGGAGCCAAAAAAAAAACCCCAAAAAACATATTTTTGAACCTTCTAATCCATCACTATCCTGACTTCTACTTGAATATTTATTGAATTTTTATTTTATTCAAACTCAGAAACACCTTTCCTACAATAGTGTTGAGTGGTGGTCCCACCTGTACTTAAACATTTGACTCATTCCACCTTTCCTCCCACAGGTGGGCGGTTTTAATGGCACCTCCTGGCTGGACAGTGCTGAGGCCTACAACCCTGAAACTAACTCCTGGAACATCCTTCCCTCCTTGCCTACACCCCGAAGCAAATTTGGCATTAGTGTCATTGATGAGCGTGTCTACATCGTGGGGGGCAGCAATAGCACCACCATCAGCACCTCTGATGTTGAGTTCTATGATGTCAAAACTGGTGAGTGGTCTCAGGCCAGAAACATGGGGTTCAGGCGCATGGCCCTCAGCTGCTGCGTGGTGTCAGGACTGAGAAACATGGCTGAATACTCCGCCCCTCGAGAGCCCTTTCCTCTCCTCAGTGATGATTCAGGAAATTCTTCTGGAGAAGAAGATGATGAAATGGGGTGAGGAGGTACAAATCATCCTTTTTTTTCCTCTGGGTGTTCCAGTTGCTTTTACTAAATACATGCAACTTCACCATTTTTAATTTCTTTATTTTCTTAATCAATTTATCATTAATTTAAAAAAAAACATAAATGTTCTAAAAATTAAAATGTGCTTGTTTTCTTCAATGCTAATTCCACAAATATTATTAAGCATACACATTTAAAAAAAACCCACAAACATTTATTTTTATGTGGACCTGCCATGTTTACATGGCTACCGCCATCTTGGAATTGTGCAATGCAGAATGGGAATTGTTTGTAAGGCATATTGATATCCGGGATGTTTGATAGTCACATCACACTCCCTCATGTTCACCTAGCTAAGCCTACCTGTTGCTGAATGAGTCAGTGAGTCAGATGATCTGTCTTTACCTTTTGTTCTAGAATTTATGGCATAATGACAATTATTGCCATTTAATATGTATGAATTATGCCTACAGTGGCTAGAAAATGAAATACACCTGTTTAACAATTTTAACATTTTGGTTACCTGAAGCGTAAAATTAAATGCAACAAATCCATATTTATTTCTTACTAATATGCACAGAATACTTAACAGTTTCAAAATGAAAAACGACTACTAAAATGTTTCTTGCATTAATTAAAAAATAATTGCAATATCTAGGTTATACATATATATATATATGTATGTATGTATATGTACATATATATATACTGTATATATATAAACCCTAACCCTAGCTGCAGCTCCCCCACCCCTGATGAGCTCATGCAACCCTATACTATGCTTAACAGTGGGCACCAAGCACTCCTCTTTGTACTTTTCTCCTGGATAATGCCAAACTCTGCACAGCCAAACAACTTCATTTTGGTCTCATCTGACCAAAGTACTGAGTCCCAGAAGGTTCAGGCTTTGTCCTTATGTAACTCAGCAAACTTACTTCCTTGTGTCACTGCTTGAGTAATGACACTGGACGAGGTTGTCCATGGAGCTCTGAGCTGTCCAGTGTTCTCCTGATTGCAGCTGTGAAACACGGCTTCAATGAGCTCTGATGCAGCTTCAGCTAGCTGGGAGGCACTCGTGCCTCTCTTTCAGTGCTAGCTTAGCAACACGGCTAACAGCTCTCTGTGACTGAGCTGCACCTGCTTGCTGTTTCTTGACCTCTGTACTCTTACTTTTAAACCTTTGGATCACCTTCACCACAAGATTTTTTGCTTATTAGCAAAGTTTTAGCAATAACTTTGTATCCAGTTTTGCTTTCATGCAATTCAATGATTCTGTTTTGTCAAATCTTCAGACAGTTCTCTCCCACGTGCTGCCATTTTTACTATGTGGCTTCAGACTGTTACAAAATGTGTCTTCCACAAACGTTATATCACACTATTCAGGTGTATAATGCATGAAAAGGTGACAGGTGATGTGGTGTTAAAACAGGCAGCATCTGTAGTAAAGGTGTTTCATCTACTGACGCATAACTGTTTTTTGACTAGGGGTGTACTTACTGTGAAACTACGTTGTGTAGAAGAGTATTTAATAAAAATTGTTTGAAGTATTTTCTCAATTTCAGTTATTTAGTACGCTACAATAAAGGCTCAACAGATCCAAATGGCCTATCCAACGAGACGTTGCGTACAGGAAGCAACAACTCTGATTTTCTTCCTAGACAGGGGTGTACATTCCTGGAGCTATGGTCATGTAGGAACGAAAATACAGCAGCTCCAAGGTGCTGACAGCTGTGACATCATCCATTAATCACGTCACTTCAGATGATGCTTAAGACAGGATGTTTCTTAAATTGTCATCGCATCTCTGTCCTCTGTCCTCCTTTTCCTCATGTCTTCACTGGGTGAGACCAAGATGCAAGGAGAAGATGCAAGCAATGGAAACATGGAAACCAGTAAGGAACTCAGAATGCACCACTAGAAGACCTTTTCTTACCTTAAAACAACTTATTTTTGCAAATCCACCAGGGAAAATTACAATGGCAAAATTGTAGATCAGCATTTTATTTACTTTTGTTACCAACGAAAAGGAAACAGCGGCAGTGATGATAGCAGAAATGTGTAGATAAATTGAAGATGCCCAGAAATTAAATACAAAAAAAACAAAAACAAAAAACAAACATGAGCTGTAGAACATGTGATCTTTTATTCTTTTGCAGAAAGTTTACATAGAAGCATGTAAGCAAAAATACAGCAACTTGTCATAAATGAAACAGAATAGTTTAACAGTGAAACTAATCATGGCTGGTTACATATTTCCAAGAAAAAAAGAGGTCTGGATATCTGCGACTGAAAACTGGTCACAAGCAGAGTCTGCTTACAACAATAAACGATCAAAAATTAGTGGCAATCAGCTTTACTTCCTACTGCTGCTCTTGACATTTAATTTTTAAACTGACTGCTGATTAAATTTTTGACTTCAAACTCTACAAATGTTTTCTTCTTGGTGTGGATCAACATGTGACTTTTCAAAAGAATTCTGCATGTGAATGTTTTGCCTCATTTGGATCAACCAAACGGCTTCTCTCCTGTGTGGATTCTCATGTGTTTCTTCAGATGTGCACTTTGAGTAAAATTTTTGCTGCAAAATGAACAACTAAACGGCTTCTCTCCGGTGTGGATTATCATGTGTGTCTTCAGATGTCCACTTTGAGCAAATTTTTTACCACAACTTGAACAACTAAACAAATTCTCTCCTGTGTGGCTTCTCATGTGTTTCTTCAGAGATCCATGTGCTGTAAAATTTTTGCCGCATAATGAACAAATAACCAGATTCTCTCCTGTGTGGATTCTCATGTGTGTCTTCAGAGATCCATTTTCTGTAAAATTTTTGCCACATTCTGAACAACTAAATGGCTTCTCTCCTGTGTGGATTCTCATGTGTTTTTTCAGATTTACACTTTGAGTAAAATTTTTGCCACATTCTGAACAACTAAATAGATTCTCTCCTGTGTGGATTCTCATGTGTGTCTTCAGAGATCCACTTTGAGTATAATGTTTGCCACATTCTGAACAACTATACAACTTCTCTCCTGTGTGGATTCTCATGTGTGTCTTCAAATGTCCATGTTCTGTAAATTTTTTGCCACATAATGAACAACTAAATGGCTTCTCTCCTGTGTGGATTCTCATGTGATTCTTCAGAGATCCATGTTCTGTAAAATTTTTGCTGCATAATGAACAACTAAACGGCTTCTCTCCTGTGTGGATTCTCATGTGATTCTTCAGAGATCCACTTTTAGAAAAGTTTTTACCGCATAATGAACAATTAAACGGCTTTTCTCCTGTGTGGATTCTCATGTGTGCATTCAGAGATCCACTTTGGGTGAAATTTTTACCACAAACTGAACAACAAAATGCTGTATATTTCTTAAATTTGTCAATCGCCTGTAAACCACTTTGAGTTGCATCAGCTTGTATGAAAGGTGCTGCATAAATAAAGTGTGACTGATTGATTGATTGACCTCCTGTGTGAGACCCATCACATGCTGGCTGTAAATAACTACCTGGATCTAAGGTCCT